>JARQOD010000241.1:0-182004 GCA_033576555.1 Oophaga sylvatica
GATAGTACCGGGCGTGCAATACCGCGGGTGACTAAGATGCGGGGTCACATGACATGTGCAGCATGACCAGCGCGCTGTGTAGTACCGGGATGCAATTCCGGGGTGACAGTCACAGATGCGGGGTCACACTGACATGTGACAGCATGACCCGCAGCGCTGTGATAGTACCGGCGATAGCATACCGCGGGTGACAGTCACAGATGCAGGGTCACACTGACATGTGACAGCATGACCCCGCAGCGCTGTGACCGATAGTACTGGCGATAGCAATACCGCGGGTGACAGTCACAGATGCAGGGTCACTCTGACATGTGACAGCATGATCCCGCAGCGCTGTGACCGATAGTACCGGCGATTGCAATACCGCGGGTGACAGTCACAGATGCAGGGTCACACTGACATGTGACAGTGTGATGATACTGAAGCTTCATTTCTGGTGCTGTTTCCAGAACTCTCCCCCCATAGTACTACAACCCCCCCGTTTGCAAGCACAGGGCAAACTACCCCTCCCTCCTTTTCTCTGCAGCTCACGCTTCCCTTCCCCCCCTGTCAACCTGCAGTCAAGCTCAGTGTAACTTGAGCTGCCAGTGCTGGAAGTTTTCCCGCTTCACCGCAGGGGTCCTGCATTGTCCGAACACGTGCTTTCTTCCTATAGCAGCCATGTTGTAGTATTCATTCTTTTTTTGGTTAATAACACGGTGGGAGCATTCGCTAGAAACACGAAAGTTACTGTGTTGAACCATGCGCCGATGGGCATCGTTCCCGTGGTACTGGTAAAACCCGTAACCCCAACAGAACCCGAGAAATGGAATTCTCGGGTGCCCCATGAACTAGCCCACCCAAGTGTGGGCTCATTGGAACCGTCATTTCAAAGCAAGACCATTGATAGGTCTGCCATTATTCTGCTAGGTTCACAGAACGAGTTTATGAACCTTATGATATCGCAGAGCTCAAACCATAGCTTGTAGCCAGGGGAGGTGGCTAGAGGCCCAGCCCTTTTTGTGAGGTCAGAAGCTGACATGCATAAGTCTTTACAGTGAAGTTCCTTACCAGAATTCTTTCTGCTGGGACGTGCTGAGTAAGAGATCTCCCAATGAACTATGACGTGTGGCTCCTTCCCCCAGCCTGGCTTGTCTTGCCTGTAATGATCTAACAACCATGTGAGTTATCTTTCATTCTTAATCCCATTTTATTTTTTAACTGCATCTGTACATAACGATATTGTCTCAGTTTGTTACATCTTTTTATATTGTATAAGCACTGCCTGATGTTAAGGAATAAACCTATAAATTTATTAGTTTGTTTTCCTGCTCTATAAACGAATTTGCACGTGCCTGAGGTAACTACGCTACTGTTTTGGGGTTGCTACGGACCCTCTTGATAATTTGTTCATCAAAAGCCGTAGCTGGTGGCAGCTAAAAGAAAGGGGTGTAAAGTGTTAATCTATTGGGTGACGCTGGCAGTGACGCAGCGGGGTTTATAAGGGTACTGCCTGGCTGCAGCCAGGAGTAATTATAATTCCCTCACTGCAGCGTGCCCAACAGCCAGCACACATCCAAGTGACCCGTCTGGCGACCAATTATCCTAGGTGCAGTTCCTGACTGACCTGAGGGTAAGGGGGGCGCCAGAGAGCTGCAATTTCCCTAAGTGGAAGTGGGATAGTTATAAATCCCTGCAGTTTACTGGGTCGGACGGCAGCAGCCGTCGTGTGTGTGCACGTTCCATCACATGTGGTGACAGCGGTGGGATCACAAGCCGTGACCCCCGGGCTACGTGGGGGGGACCGCGGCACCGTTCATCACATATTGGTGGCACAGCGGTGGGATTATAGAGCATTAGTGATCTGGTCTGAGCAATCATTCCTCTCACTAAAAAACTTGCACGGTTCTTCAGGGACCTGCATCTAAAGTTTTGGAGAACAGACTCAGTGTTTATTAGTCCTGAGACAATTGTGTGTACTTGCGGTTACCCCTCCCTTCTCTTGTTTTTTCTATCCTATCTTTTATTTGGCAACCATGGCTACAAGAGGAGCAAGTTGGTTCGAAAAGCAGAACAGGGACACTCTTGTGGGAATCTGCGTGTACCACGGCCTTGACCACAAGAAACAAACCAAAGCCCGACTGGTCCAGGCCTGAAGGAACTGGAAGAGCATCGGAGCGTGGCGGGCGCAGGAGCCGGCCCAAGCCAAGGTGGTGCCGCAGGAGCAGAGGCCCAACCCTGATGCTTACACCCAGAGAGAGGTGGACCCTTACTGCAGGCGGCCTGGAGGGATCACCGCTGACAACCGGGAAGAACGCCTGAGGCTGATCCAGCAAGCTCAAGAGAGAGCCGACCAGCGAGAGGCAAACAGCGAGAGGCTGAGAGAGCCGAGCGCCAAGCCCAGCGAGAGGCCGAGCGGGAGGCTGAGAGGGCCCAGCGAGAGGCTGAGAGAGCCGAGCGGGAGGCTGAGAGAGCCCGAGCCGAGCGGGAAAGCCCAAGCGCAGAGAGCCCATGAGCTGGAGATGGTTCAGCGAGGGGCAATGCCCTCCACAGCCCAGAGCAGTGTGCCCAGCAGCACTCAGGGGTCCCAAGCCCCGGCGGAGCACTTTCCCGTGCTGGAAAGGGACGGAGACTTGGACACTTTTCTGCGGGCCTTTGAGAAAGTCTGCAGACAGTACCGGCTGCCTGCCGACCAATGGGCCAGGTACTTGACCCCCGGGCTGAAGGGCAAAGCTTTGGAGGCGTTCGCTTCCCTCGCGCCAGATCAAGACAGTGGACTATGAGGCCATCAAGCAGGGCCTGATTGCCAAGTACCAGCTAACCCCTGAGGTATACCGAAAGAAGTTCCGGAACTCCAACGTGGCCCACACGGACAGTTACAGCGATTTTGGTGCAAGGACTCCGGAACCACTTTGACCAGTGGATCTATGGACTGTCAGTTGACACCTATGAGGAGCTGAAAGACTGATGATCAAAGACCAGTTCCTGCATCTGTGCCCAGCTGAGGTCCGACAGTTCATCCTGGACCGAGAAACCAGAGGACGCGGTCACAACAGCCCGGATCGCCGACAGCTATGAGGCCAACCGGAAACCGAGGTGCGGAAAGCCCGTCGCCACCCGCTGGGGAGGGGGTAAGCCTGCAACCAACCCCAGTGCCCCTGCCAGTCGTCCCTCTGGAGGCACTATCCCCTTTGCCAGCGCCAGGCCTACATCAGACCCCGCCAGTGTTTCTCCTGTAAAAGGACTGGTCACATCAGCGCCACCTGCCGGAGAGGGCGAAGAACCCCCAGCCAAGGCCTCCGGGCCCAACGCCTCTGTTCTTTTGGTGGGTGGTGTGGTGGGGAGGGTTGATGACAACGTGCAGCCCGTCCGCGTGGGGGGCCCGTCTTGCTACAGGCCTCAAGGACACCGGGGCTGAGCGAACCTCATCGACCCGAACTGGCGGCCCTGAAGAGTTGATTCGGGGAAAAACCCTAACTGTCACAGGGATTGGGGGCGTCCACTACCCCTTGCCGATAGCCCGAGTTTTCATTGACTGGGGTACCGGGAGGGGGTGAAGGAAGTGGGGGTGTCCGAAAACCTGCCCACTGATGTTTTATTGGGGACTGATCTGGGGAGGATGGTGGCGTACTATGTCCCTGACACCCTTCCCAATCTGATGATAAGGTTAACGTTAACCATGATGTTGATGTTGATGATGATGGGAAACTGATTGTGTTACCTGCTAATGCTTTGCGAAGTGAGGATGCAACTGATAACCTTTCTTTCCCTAGGACTGATGTTGATAATGATGTATCTGTGCCATCTGAATCTGTTAACCTTTCTCCGAAGTGGTAGATGTGTCCACAGGTACAGGAGCGTTCAGTCCCGTCGCTCTGCGGAGTGAGACGGCTGAGGAACCCTAGCAGGAGCAAGCGACAGTGCTCAGGGAAATGGGGAGGTGCATGGGAACGGGAGGAAGGTGACGCCATGACACTGACCAGTGCCACCGAGGAAGGTAACTGGCCCATAAGTAGCACTGCTCCTGAAGTGTTGGGGGTGGATGGGGAGGTAGAGCCCATAGCAGCGCAGGCTGTTGGGTCTATAGAAATTCCCGGGGAGACTGCATATGTAGCTGCTGTCACCCGCAGTCAGAGTGCCGGATCGCAGGTAGCGCCCTGCCATCTGGACCCTCCTCCGCTACAGGAGAGACTGAACCAGAGGTGGACCCAGAGCCGGTCCCAGAGGGTCCAGTGAGGAAGGAACCCTGACGTCACTTTGGCTGCCTCCAGCCAGGAGTTCCAGGCCGCTCTGCACTCAGATGCGAGCCTGGAGAACTTGAGAACCATCGCCGAGACGCCCACCTCCGTGACTGATAAGGAGAGGGTGTTCTGGGAACGAGGAAGGTTGTACCGGAAGACCGTACCCGGAGATTCCCAAAAGGAGTGGTTGAGGGGGAAACAGCTGGTCGTCCCGCACCAGTTCCGAGGTGAGTTGTTGAGGATTGCCCATGAGATTCCACTTGCTGGACACTTGGGGATTAGCAAAACTAAGGCACGGCTGTCTCAACACTTCTATTGGCCCAAGATGGGGACAGATGTGACTAACTACTGCCGCTCCTGTATCACCTGTCAAAGAGTGGGGAAGGCGGGGCCTGCTCTTAAGGCTCCCCTGATCCCGTTGCCAGTGATAGAGGAGCCTTTCCAGAGGATCGCGGTGGACATTGTGGGCCCGCTGGCCGTCCCCAGCAGCTCTGGAAAGCAATACATCCTGACTGTGGTAGACTACGCTACCCGTACCCGGAGGCGGTAGCTCTGTCCTCAACTAGGGCAGATAAGGTGGCAGATGCACTGGTGACCATCTTTTCACGGGTAGGATTTCCCAGGGAGATGCTTACCGATCAAGGGACCCAATTTATGTCTCGCCTAATGAAGGCTCTCTGCAGCAAAATGCAGGTGACGCGTATGGTATCGAGTGCGTATCACCCACAGACCAATGGTTTGTGTGAGCGCTTTAACGGTACCCTCAAACAGATGCTCCGCATTGCTGGTTGAGACCCAGGGACGCGATTGGGAGCGGTACCTCCCACACCTGCTATTTGCCTACAGAGAAGTCCCGCAGGCCTCGACGGGGTTCTCCCCCTTCGAGCTCCTGTATGGTAGGCGAGTCCGGGGACCCTTGGGTTGATAAGAGAATCCTGGGAAGATGAGCCAAACCCCACGGAAGTGTCCATCGTGGATTATGTCATGCGCTTCCGCGACAAGATGCAGACCTTGACGCAGTTGGTGCATGACAACATGACGCAGGCTCAGGCTGACCAGAAGCACTGGTACGACCAGAACGCCCGGGAGCGGACCTACCTGGTGGGTCAAAAGGTGTGGGTGCTGGTCCCCGTACCAAAGGATAAGCTTCAGGCAGCCTGGGAAGGCCCGTACGTCGTGCACCAACAGCTCAACCCAGCCACCTACGTGGTCACGCTTGACCACACTCGGGGTAGGCGCAAGGCCTTTCACGTCAACATGATGAAGGCCCATCACGAACGTGAAGCCTGCGTCCTACCGGTCTGCAATCTGCCCGAGGACGGGGAAGAGGATCCCCTCCTAGACATGCTGGCCCAAGCTAATGCCAATGGGTCCATTGAGGACATGGAGGTAAATGCCTCGCTAACCGCCTCCCAGCGGTTGCAGTTGCTGACCACTCTGGAATCCTTTCGGGCCGTGTTCACTAACCGACCCGGAAGGACCAAGTTGGCAGTCCACGAGGTGGACCACCGGGAATCACGCCCCGTTACGGCGGACACCTTATCGGATCTCTGAGGAAGTGCAGCAGATTATGCGCCAGGAGATCCATGAGATGTTGCAGCTGGGGGTGATCCGGCAGTCCAAAAGCGCGTGGGCCTCACCTGTAGTTCTCGTGCCAAAAAAGGATCGGACCACCCGGTTCTGCGTGGACTACAGGGGGCTCAACGCCATCACTACCTCTGATGCGCACCCAATGCCACGCATCGAGGATCTGCTGGAGCGGTTGACGAATGCCAAGTACATATCCATCATGGATCTGAGCCGGGGATACTGGCAGATTCCCCTGAGCCCTGCGGCGCAGGAGAAATCTGCCTTTATCACCCCTTTTGGACTGTACGAGTCCACAGTCATGCCTTTCGGCATGAAGAATGCCCCTGCCACTTTTCAGCGGATGGTCAACCACCTGCTTCAGGGACTGGAGGAGTACGCTGTGGCGTACCTGGATGACATTGCCGTCTTCAGTTCCACCTGGGAGGAACACCTTCAGCATCTCCAGGAGGTGCTCAAGCGTATTCACCAGGCAGGTCTGACCATCAAGCCGGGAAAATGCCAGATGGGCATGAGGGAGGTCCACTACCTGGGGCACCGGGTAGGCGGGGGTTCCATGAGTCCAGAGCCCGAGAAAGTGGACGCGATCGTGTCCTGGCCCACCCCCAGGACCAAAAAGCAGGTGAAGTCCTTCCTGGGCACTGCAGGGTACTATAGGCGTTTCGTACCGAACTATAGCGCCATTGCAAAACCCTTGACGGACCTCACCAAGGGCGGTCTACCCCAAACAGTCAACTGGACAGATGGCTGTGAGGCGGCATTCCGATCTTTGAAAACAGCCCTGTGCAGCTCTCCAGTGTTGAGAGCCGTCGACAGCAGTCGGCCCTTCCTGGTACAGACTGATGCCAGTGAATTTGGCCTCGGTGCTGTACTCAGCCAGGTTGATTCGGGGGACCAGGAGCACCCCGTGTTGTACCTGAGCCGGAAACTTCTGCCAAGGGAAGTGGCATACTCCACCATCGAGAAGGAGTGCCTGGCCATGGTCTGGGCACTGCAACGTTTGCAGCCCTACCTGTACGGGCGCACCTTCAAGGTGGTCACCGACCACAACCCTCTGAGCTGGCTGCACACAGTGTCCGGAACCAATGGTAGGTTGCTACGCTGGAGCCTTGCCCTGCAGCAGTATGATTTTGCCGTACAACACAAGAAAGGCAGTGATCATGGGAATGCTGATGGGTTATCACGACGTGGCGAACCCGCTGAGGTGCGCATGTCGGATTACCGAGAGGTCATGCCTCCGTAGCGCCCTCTAAAGGGGGGAGGTGTGATGATACTGAAGCTTCATTTCTGGTGCTGTTTCCAGAACTCTCCCCCCATAGTACTACAACCCCCCACCGTTTGCAAGCACAGGGCAAACTACCCCTCCCTCCTTTTCTCTGCAGCTCACGCTTCCCTTCCCCCCCTGTCAACCTGCAGTCAAGCTCAGTGTAACTTGAGCTGCCAGTGCTGGAAGTTTTCCCGCTTCACCGCAGGGGTCCTGCATTGTCCGAACACGTGCTTTCTTCCTATAGCAGCCATGTTGTAGTATTCATTCTTTTTTTGGTTAATAACACGGTGGGAGCATTCGCTAGAAACACGAAAGTTACTGTGTTGAACCATGCGCCGATGGGCATCGTTCCCGTGGTACTGGTAAACCCGTAACCCCAACAGAACCCGAGAAATGGAATTCTCGGGTGCCCCATGAACTAGCCCACCCAAGTGTGGGCTCATTGGAACCGTCATTTCAAAGCAAGACCATTGATAGGTCTGCCATTATTCTGCTAGGTTCACAGAACGAGTTATGAACCTTATGATATCGCAGAGCTCAAACCATAGCTTGTAGCCAGGGGAGGTGGCTAGAGGACCAGCCCTTTTTGTGAGGTCAGAAGCTGACATGCATAAGTCTTACAGTGAAGTTCCTTACCAGAATTCTTTCTGCTGGGACGTGCTGAGTAAGAGATCTCCCAATGAACTATGACGTGTGGCTCCTTCCCCAGCCTGGCTTGTCTTGCCTGTAATGATCTAACAACCATGTGAGTTATCTTTCATTCTTAATCCCATTTTATTTTATAACTGCATCTGTACATAACGATATTGTCTCAGTTTGTTACATCTTTTTATATTATATAAGCACTGCCTGATTTTAAGGAATAAACCTATAAATTTATTAGTTTGTTTCTCCTGCTCTATAAACGAATTTGCACGTGCCTGAGGTAACTACGCTACTGTTTTGGGGTTGCTACGGACCCTCTTGATAAATTGTTCATCAAAAGCCGTAGCTGGTGGCAGCTAAAAGAAAGGGGTGTAAAGTGTTAATCTATTGGGTGACGCTGGCAGTGACGCAGCGGGGTTTATAAGGGTACTGCCTGGCTGCAGCCAGGAGTAATTATAATTCCCTCACTGCAGCGTGCCCAACAGCCAGCACACATCCAAGTGACCCGTCTGGCGACCAATTATCCTAGGTGCAGTTCCCTGACTGACCTGAGGGTAAGGGGGGCGCCAGAGAGCTGCAAGTTCCTAAGTGGAAGTGGGATAGTTATAAATCCCTGCAGTTTACTGGGTCGGACGGCAGCAGCCGTCGTGTGTGTGCACGTTCCATCACATGTGGTGACAGCGGTGGGATCACAAGCCGTGACCCCCGGGCTACCGTGTGGCGGACCGCGGCACCGTTCATCACAGACAGCATGACCCCGCAGCGCTGTGATAGTACCGGCAATAGCAATACCGCGGGTGACAGTCACAGATGCAGGGTCACACTGACATGTGACAGCATGACCCCGCAGTGCTGTGATAGTACCGGCGATAGCAATACCGCGGGTGACAGTCACAGATGCGGGGTCACACTGACATGTGACAGCATGATCCTGCAGCGCTGTGATAGTACCGGCGATAGCAATACCGCGGGTGACAGTCACAGATGCGGGGTCACACTGACATGTGACAGCATGACCCTGCAGCGCTGTGATAGTACCGGCGATAGCAATACCGCGGGTGACAGTCACAGATGCGGGGTCACACTGACATGTGACAGCATGACCCTGCAGCGCTGTGATAGTACCGGCGATAGCAATACCGCGGGTGACAGTCACAGATGCGGGGTCACACTGACATGTGACAGCATGACCCCGCAGCGCTGTGATAGTACCGGCGATAGCAATACCGCGGGTGACAGTCACAGATGCAGGGTCACACTGACATGTGACAGCATGACCCCGCAGCGCTGTGATAGTACCGGCGATAGCAATACCGCGGGTGACAGTCACAGATGCGGGGTCACACTGACATGTGACAGCATGACCCCGCAGCGCTGTGATAGTACGGCGATAGCAATACGCTGGGTGACAGCACAGATGCGGGTCACAACTGACATGTGACGCATGACCCCAGCGCTGTGTACGTGTACCGGCGATAGCAATACCGCGGGACGTCACAGATGCGGTCACACTGACATGTGACAGCATGACCCGCAGCGCTGTGATAGTACCGGCAGATAGCAATACCGCGGGTGACAGTCACAGATGCAGGGTCACACTGACATGTGACAGCATGACCCCGCAGCGCTGTGATAGTACCGGCGATAGCAATACCGCGGGTGACAGTCACAGATGCGGGTCACACTGACATGTGACAGCATGACCGCAGCGCTGTGATAGTACCGGCGATAGCAATACCGCGGGTGACAGTCACAGATGCGGGGTCACACTGACATGTGACAGCATGACCCTGCAGCGCTGTGATAGTACCGGCGATAGCAATACCGCGGGTGACAGTCACAGATGCAGGGTCACACTGACATGTGACAGCATGACCGCAGCGCTGTGATAGTACCGGCGATAGCAATACCGCGGGTGACAGTCACAGATGCGGGGTCCACTGACATGTGACAGCATGACCCCGCAGCGCTGTGATAGTAACCGGCGATAGCAATACCGCGGGTGACAGTCACAGATGCGGGTCACACTGACATGTGACAGCATGACCCCGCAGCGCTGTGACTAGTACTGGCGATAGCAATACGCGGGTGACAGTCACAGATGCAGGGTCACTGACATGTGACAGCATGACCCCGCAGCGCTGTGACCGATAGTACTGGCGATAGCAATACCGCGGGTGACAGTCACAGATGCAGGGTCACACTGACATGTGACAGCATGACCCCGCAGCGCTGTGATAGTACCGGCGATAGCAATACCGCGGGTGACAGTCACAGATGCAGGGTCACACTGACATGTGACAGCATGATCCTGCAGCGCTGTGATAGTACCGGCGATAGCAATACCGCGGGTGACAGTCACAGATGCAGGGTCACTCTGACATGTGACAGCATGATCCCGCAGCGCTGTGACCGATAGTACCGGCGATAGCAATACCGCGGGTGACAGTCACAGATGCGGGGTCACACTGACATGTGACAGCATGACCCTGCAGCGCTGTGATAGTACTGGCGATAGCAATACCGCGGGTGACAGTCACAGATGCAGGGTCACACTGACATGTGACAGCATGACCCCGCAGCGCTGTGACCGATAGTACTGGCGATAGCAATACCGCGGGTGACAGTCACAGATGCGGGATGACGCTGACATGTGACAGCATGACCCCGCAGTGCTCTGACCAGCGGTCTTACCGGCAGCTGCTGTCATCGCATGCACTGAGCAATGGGTGGGATGACAGGGGAAAATAAAGCCCACAGCATACGCTGCGGGCTACAACAAAATGGCCGCGATCTCCTCCCACAGCTGTGACCCGAACAGCCCAGGAGGGCGAGCCCAGGTCACAGCTAAGAGGCAGGAGCAGCGGCCTCAATGCAAGAAAGATGGTCGGAGTCCGACCGTTGGCTCTTATGCCCATGGCTGCCGTAAGTGAGGTGTGCGAGGGTCGTGCCCAGACGCTTACGCCCACACTTATGAAAGTGGCAGCCCCAATGGCAAACATAGAAGTCAATAAATAAAAAACTATTAAAGTAGTTCATTTAATTTTGTATTAAAAATAATTGATTGTATAATCAATAATTATTAATACAAAAATTAAAATCACGGCACCTTCCCTTTAATTACCTGCCCCACCAAGGAATCTGGGCTTCTAAAGGAATTTTAACCCCTTAGTGAGAAATTCCAGTGATTTTTCGTGACACATTATACTTTATGACAATGGTAAATTTAGGTTGATATGTTTTGTGTTTATTTATAAAAAATATCAGAAATTTGACAAAAATGTGAAAAATAGCAATTTTCAAACTTTGAATGATTATCCCTTTAATCCTGATGGTCATACTATAGAAAAACACTAATAAATAACATTTCCCACATGTCGGCTTTACATCAGCACCATTTGTAAATTGTTATTATATTTTGTGAACATTTTAGGAGGTTTAATAATGTAGCAGTAATTTTTTCATTTTTTCATGGAAATTTACAAAATTATTTTTTTTGGGGACCTAGACGGGTTTGAAGTGACTTTAGGGGTCCTGTATATTGGAAAACCCAAAAAAGTGATAGCATTTTAAAACCAGCGCCCCTGACACATTGAGAACTGCTGTCAGGTAGTTTATTAACCCTTCAGGTTTTCAGGAATTAATACAAAGTGGCATGACAGGAATGAAAAAGTAGATTTTTACCACCTAAATGTCGCTGACTTCTGACCAGGCCGCTGTAGCCGGCAGACTCTAAGGCCGCTATTTGGCCGTGAATTGCCATGGCAAACATCAGGACCACATGATCATGATCTCAGGGAGCCGATGGGGATAAAGAGGGAGAAGCCGCACTCTGTTAACCATTTATATGATATAGTCCTTATTGACAGCAGCATCTAAGGGGTTAAACAGATATGGACGGTGACAACACTGATCGTGGCTGATGCAGCAAGTTGTCAGCCATAGTGTACAGCCGACAGCTGCTGGATTGTCACCTGTATGGGGCGCTATTCTCTTATATCTCAAGACGTATTGACGGCCATTAAGGGGTTAAATAGATTTGCCACCTCCCAGCTGTACGTACTTTCCTGTTATTATTTGGGGCCGTGCTGATCAGCCATTAATTTCTCACGCTGATTTGGAATGATAGAACAACTTCAGCGTAAATCGGATCACGCACGCCCATTCAAGTCTACGGCTGCCTGTGAAATATCGGACGTCATCACAGCAGATGTACAGAGACGATGGAGAAGATGGAGAAATTAAGTTCTCCATCTGCTCAGCACCTGTGCTGCTATTCTCTCAAGAGATAACACTAAAATGATAATCCGATCAGACTCTGACAGTGTCGGCACAGTGTGAGCTGATCAGTGTCGGCACAGTGTGAGCTGATCAGTGTCGGCCCAGTGTGAGCTGATCAGTGTCGGCCCAGTGTGAGCTGATCAGTGTCGGCCCAGCGTGATCTGATCAGTGTCGGCACAGCGTGAGCTGATCAGTGTCGGCCCAGTGTGCTCTGATCAGTATTGGCACAGCGTGATCTGATCAGTGTCGGCACAGCGTGATCTGATCAGTGTTGGCACAGTGTGATCTGATCAGTGTCGGCATAGTGTGAGCTGATCAGTGTCGGCACAGTGTGAGCTGATCAGTGTCGGCACAGTGTAAGCTGATCAGTGTCGGCCCAGCGTGATCTGATCAGTGTCGGCACAGCGTGAGCTGATCAGTGTCGGCACAGTGTGATCTGATCAGTGTCAGCACAGCGTGATCTGATCAGTGTCGGCATAGCGTGAGCTGATCAGTGTCGGCCCAGTGTGCTCTGATCAGTATTGGCACAGCGTGATCTGATCAGTGTCGGCACAGCGTGATCTGATCAGTGTCGGCATAGCGTGAGCTGATCAGTGTCGGCACAGCGTGATCTGATCGGTGTCGGCATAGCGTGAGCTGATCAGTGTCGGCCCAGTGTGCTCTGATCAGTATTGGCACAGCGTGATCTGATCAGTGTCGGCATAGCGTGAGCTGATCAGTGTCGGCACAGTGTGATTTGATCGGTGTCGGCATAGCGTGAGCTGATCAGTGTCGGCCCAGTGTGCTCTGATCAGTATTGGCACAGCGTGATCTGATCAGTGTCGGCACAGCGTGATCTGATCAGTGTCGGCATAGCGTGAGCTGATCAGTGTCGGCCCAGTGTGCTCTGATCAGTGTCGGCACAGCGTGATCTGATCAGTGTCGGCATAGTGTGAGCTGATCAGTGTCGGCCCAGTGTGCTCTGATCAGTGTCGGCCCAGCGTGATCTGATCAGTGTCGGCCCAGCGTGATCTGATCAGTGTCGGCCCAGCGTGATCTGATCAGTGTCGGCCCAGCGTGATCTGATCAGTGTCGGCCCAGCGTGATCTGATCAGTGTCGGCCCAGCGTGATCTGATCAGTGTCGGCCCAGCGTGAGCTGATCATTGTCGGCCCAGTGTGCTCTGATCAGTGTCGGCCCAGCGTGAGCTGATCAGTGTCGGCCCAGTGTGAGCTGATCAGTGTCGGCCCAGTGTGCTCTGATCAGTGTCGGCCCAGTGTGATCTGATCAGTGTCGGCATAACGTGATCTGATCAGTGTCTGCACAGTGTGATCTGATCAGTGTCGGCATAGCGTGATCTGATCAGTGTCGGCACAGTGTGAGCTGATCAGTGTCGGCCCAGCGTGATCTGATCAGTGTCGGCACAGTGTGAGCTGATCAGTGTCGGCCCAGCGTGAGCTGATCAGTGTCGGCACAGTGTGATCTGATCAGTGTCGGCATAGCGTGATCTGATCAGTGTCGGCACAGTGTGATCTGATCAGTGTCGGCATAGTGTGATCTGATCAGTGTCGGCATAGTGTGATCTGATCAGTGTCGGCATAGTGTGATCTGATCAGTGTCGGCACAGTGTGATCTGATCAGTGTCGGCACAGTGTGATCTGATCAGTGTCGGCATAGTGTGATCTGATCAGTGTCGGCACAGTGTGATCTGATCAGTGTCGGCATAGCGTGATCTGATCAGTGTCGGCATAGTGTGATCTGATCAGTGTCGGCATAGTGTGATCTGATCAATGTCGGCACAGTGTGATCTGATCAGTGTCGGCATAGTGTGATCTGATCAGTGTCGGCATAGTGTGATCTGATCAGTGTCGGCACAGTGTGATCTGATCAGTGTCGGCATAGTGTGATCTGATCAGTGTCGGCATAGGTGATCTGATCAGTGTCGGCATAGTGTGATCTGATCAGTGTCGGCACAGTGTGATCTGATCAGTGTCGGCATAGTGTGATCTGATCAGTGTCGGCATAGTGTGATCTGATCAGTGTCGGCATAGTGTGATCTGATCAGTGTCGGCATAGTGTGATCTGATCAGTGTCGGCACAGTGTGATCTGATCAGTGTCGGCATAGTGTGATCTGATCAGTGTCGGCATAGGTGACTGATCAGTGTCGGCAGTGTGATCTGATCAGTGTGGCATGGTGATCTGATCAGTGTCGGCATAGTGTGATCTGATCAGTGTCGGCACAGTGTGATCTGATCAGTGTCGGCATAGTGTGATCTGATCAGTGTCGGCATAGCGTGATCTGATCAGTGTCGGCACAGTGTGTTGATCGTATCATGGTGTCTGGACATGTGCAGGTGATCTGATCAGTGTCGGCAATCAGCGTGATCTGATCAGTGTCGGCACAGTGTGATCTGATCAGTGTCGGCATAGTGTGATCTGATCAGTGTCGGCATAGTGTGATCTGATCAGTGTCGGCATAGCGTGATCTGATCAGTGTCGGCATAGTGTGATCTGATCAGTGTCGGCATAGTGTGATCTGATCAGTGTCGGCATAGTGTGATCTGATCAGTGTCGGCATAGTGTGATCTGATCAGTGTCGGCATAGCGTGATCTGATCAGTGTCGGGTCCCATAGTGTGATCTGATCAGTGTCGGCATAGTGTGATCTGATCAGTGTCGGCATAGTGTGATCTGATCAGTGTCGGCATAGCGTGATCTGATCAGTGTCGGCATAGTGTGATCTGATCAGTGTCGGCATAGTGTGATCTGATCAGTGTCGGCATAGCGTGATCTGATCAGTGTCGGCATGTGATCTATATGCGATAGGTGATCTGATCAGTGTCGGCACAGTGTGATCTGATCAGTGTCGGCATAGCGTGATCTGATCAGTGTCGGCACAGTGTGATCTGATCAGTGTCGGCATACAGTGTGATCTGATCAGTGTCGGCATAGTGTGATCTGATCAGTGTCGGCATAGCGTGATCTGATCAGTGTGGCATCGTGTCTGATCAGTGCAAGCGTGATCTGATCAGTGTCGGCACAGTGTGATCTGATCAGTGTCGGCACAGTGTGATCTGATCAGTGTCGGCACAGTGTGATCTGATCAGTGTTGGCACAGTGTGATCTGATCAGTGTCGGCACAGTGTGATCTGATCAGTGTCGGCATAGTGTGATCTGATCAGTGTCGGCATAGTGTGATCTGATCAGTGTCGGCACAGTGTGATCTGATCAGTGTCGGCACAGTGTGATCTGATCAGTGTCGGCATAGTGTGATCTGATCAGTGTCGGCATAGCGTGATCTGATCAGTGTCGGCATAGCGTGATCTGATCAGTGTCGGCATAGTGTGATCTGATCAGTGTCGGCACAGTGTGATCTGATCAGTGTCGGCACAGTGTGATCTGATGCTCTTGAATGAGAAGATGGAGAAAGACATGTCTCTATCTTCTCCATAGTGTCAGCCTGTGGAAATGGAGTATACTCAGATGTCATCCGAGTGCAGTCTGACGTTTTCCATCCACTCACTGACAAGCATGGCCGAGTGCGAACCGGATATCAAATCAATCTTGGACATGCAGCGATTTTCTTTTATTTCTCTTTACTCCATGTTGGACCATGGAAATAATCTGACCCGTGCACGACCCCATAGAATAACATCGGTCAGCGTGCGCTCCGATAATTTGTCAGATTGCACTCGGACTGAAAATCCAGTAGTCTGCTTCTGCTTTTACACAGAGCAGCTTGATGAAGGCCTCATCAGGTGGAAACGTTGGACGTATCATCGGCACATTCACTTGTCGGGATTATTTACCCCGGGATCACCCGCTCTCACTGTTACTGCAGTGCTGACATTTTACACCTCTGGTGATTTGCGGCTCTCGAGAGCTGTCGCGCTCATTCACAATCCCGTGTCACATATGGCTCCAGATCTGCCAGGACATGGGGAAATCTGCGCCACATCCCTGGTGCCCGCCGCCACTCAGATCTGTCAGGATCCAGAAGGGGAAAGGTTGGAGGAGACTCCAGATCATCTCGGGGCAGTGGCCTTCATGGGATGTCACCTCTCTCTGCTTTGTTCTAGGGTTCGGGGTTCCCGTGCCCCAGTGGGGGGTGCCCAAGAATGGGACACTTTGCAGATAGTTACAAGGGCGCCTCCGGGCAGAAGTTCTTCCTCAACACCGGTGATATGTCCAGCTTCGCTCGTAAGTGTCACATCCCTGATGTCATTTTGTGTCTCTGTTGTGAACCATTTCCCAAATCTCTGCTGTCACTGTATGGACCCATTCTGGTTACATCACAGGCCTAAAAACCTTGTCTTGACCTTGTTCTGCTCACACAGCTGAGGGGTTGTGACAATGTAACCAGTGTAGAAGCATTGATACGTCACAAAGAGCCACCAGAGCGGACGCAAGAAGCCTCGATGTCCCATCACTAATGTGATATGTGTGATCAGATACCAGCGGGGTCCCCAGTATAACGCTCGGCTTCTGCTGCCCCCAGGCTGGAGATACAAGGTCACCATCGAGGTCGTCGGATCTCTGAACGTCCAGGGATTCTTCCACGTTTCCTTGTTTGGTCCCAATGGAAACACTCGTCAGTATGAAATCTACAGGTACGTGAATGAGCGAGGACTGCGCCTGTCCAGATGGTGGCACACAGTGCCCATGTAATGCCAGGCTGTGCCCATGTAATGCCAGGCTGTGCCCATGTAATAGCTGGCCAGATGCCAGCTGTGCCATGTAATGCCAGGCTGTGCCCATGTAATGCCAGGCTGTGCCCATGTAATGCCAGGCTGTGCCCAAGTAATGCCAGGCTGTGCCATGTAATGCCGAGGCCTGTGCCCATGTAATGCCAGTGCTGTGCCATGTATAGTGCCAAAGCTGTGCCATGTAATGCCAGATGGTGGCACATAGTGCCCATGTAATGCCAGGCTGTGCCCATGTAATGCCCAGATGGTGGCACATAGTGCCCATGTAATGCCAGGCTGTGCCATGTAATGCCAGGCTGTGCCAGTAATGCCAGTGGCACATAGTGCCCATGTAATGCCAGGCTGTGCCAGTAATGCCAGGCTGTGCCCATGTAATGCCAGGCTGTGTCCATGTAATGCCCAGATGGATGGCACATAGTGCCCATGTAATGCCAGGCAGTGCCCATGTAATGCCAGGCTGTGCCCATGTAATGCCGAGTGCACTGTGCCCATGTAATGCCAGCTGTGCCATTAATGCCCAGTATGTGGGCCAGGCTGTGCCCATGTAATGCCAGGCTGTGCCCATGTAATGCCCAGATGGTGGCACATAGTGCCCATGTAATGCCAGGCTGTGTGCCCATGTAATGCCCAGATGGTGGCACACAGTGCCCATGTAATGCCAGGCTGTGCCCATGTAATGCCCAGATGGTGGCACACAGTGCCCATGTAATGCCAGGCTGTGCCCATGTAATGCCAGGCTGTGCCCATGTAATGCCCAGATGGTGGCACACAGTGCCCATGTAATGCCAGGCTGTGCCCATGTAATGTCCAGATGGTGGCACACATGTAATGCCAGGCTGTGCTCATGTAATGCCAGGCTGTGCCCATGTAATGCCCAGATGGTGGCACACAGTGCCGATGTAATGCCCAGATGGTGGCACACAGTGCCCATGTAATGCTGGACTGTGCCCATGTAATGCCCAGATGGTGGCACACAGTGCCCATGTAATGTCAGGCTGTGCCCATGTAATGCCCAGATGGTGGCACACAGTGCCCATGTAATGCCAGGCTGTGCCCATGTAATATCAGGCTGTGCTCATGTAATGCCCAGATGGTGGCACACAGTGCCCATGTAATGCTAGGCTGTGCCCATGTAATGCCCAGATGGTGGCACACAGTGCCCATGTAATGCCAGACTGTGCCCATGTAATGCCAGGCTGTGCCCATGTAATATCAGGCTGTGCTCATGTAATGCCCAGATGGTGGAACACAGTGCCCATGTAATGCCAGGCTGTGCCCATGGAATGCCCAGATGGTGGCACACAGTACCCATGTAATGCCTGGCTGTGCCCATGTAATGCCAGGCTGTGCCAATGTAATGCCAGGCTGTGCCCATGTAATGCCCAGATGGTGGCACACAGTGCCGATGTAATGCCCAGATGGTGGCACACAGTGCCCATGTAATGCTGGACTGTGCCCATGTAATGCCCAGATGGTGGCAAACAGTGCCCATGTAATGCCAGGCTGTGCCCATGTAATGCCCAGATGGTGGCACACAGTGCCCATGTAATGCCAGGCTGTGCCCGTGTAATGCCCAGATGGTGGCACACAGTGCCCATGTAATGCCAGGCTGTGCCCATGTAATGCCCAGATGGTGGCACACAGTGCCTATGTAATGCCAGACTGTGCCCATGTAATGCCAGGCTGTGCCCATGTAATATCAGGCTGTGCTCATGTAATGCCAAGATGGTGGCACACAGTGCCCATGTAATGCCAGCTGTGCCCATGTAATGCCCAGATGGTGGCACACAGTGCCCATGTAATGCCAGGCTGTGCCCATGTAATGCCCAGATGGTGGCACACAGTGCCCATGTAATGCCAGGCTGTGCCCATGTAATGCCCAGATGGTGGCACACAGTGCCCATGTAATGCCAGGCTGTGCCCATGTAACATAGTTATAGTTATAGTTATTATTAAGGTTGAAGGAAGACTTTAAGTCCATCTAGTTCAACCCATATCCTATCCTAACCTGCCCTAACATGTTGATCCAGAGGAAGGCAAAAAAAACCCAAGTGGCAAACAGTAAGCTTCACATTGGGGAAAAAAAATTCCTTCCCGACTCCACATCCGGCAATCAGACTAGCTCCCTGGATCAACGCAGTATCTAGGAAACTAGTGAATATAGCCTGTAATATTATACTTTTCATCCAGTCCCTTCTTACATGTTAGTAGGGAATCCCTCATTACAACATTAGACGGCAGAGAGCTCCATAGTCTCACTGCTCTTACAGTAAAGAATCTGCGTCTGTGATTATGGCTAAACCTTCTTCCTCCAGACGTAGAGGATGCCCCCTTGTCCCCGTCACAGTCTAAGAGTAAAAAGATCATTAGAAAGGTCTCTGTACTGTCCCCTATATATTTATACATTGTAATAAGATCACCCCTAAGCCTTCATTTCTCCAAACTAAATACCCCCAAGTGTAATAAACCGCCCTTTGTTTTCTATCCATGAGCCAGTTCTTAACCCACTTACACATATTTTCCCCTCTCCCCATTGTTCTCATTTTATGTATCAACCTTTTGTGTGGCACTGTATCAAAAGCTTTTGAGAAGTCCATGAACACCACGTCCACTGCATTCCCTTGGTCCAGTCCTGAACTTACCTCTTCATAAAAGCTTATCAGATTAGTCTGACAAGAACGGTCCCTCGTAAACCCATGCTGATACTGTGTCACGAGGTTATTCAGCCTCAGATACTCCAATATAGGATCCCTTAAAAAACCCTCCAGGATTTTACCCACAGTAGATGTTAAGCTCACTGGCCTATAATTTCCAGGTTCAGTTTTTGCCCCCTTTTTGAATATTGGCCCCACATTTGCTATACGCCAGTCCTGTGGTACAGACCCCGTTATTATGGAATCTTTAAAGATTAATAATAATGGTCTATCTATAACTGTACTTAATTCCTGCAGTACTCGGGGGTGTATCCCATCCGGGCCCGGGGATTTGTCAACTTTAGTGATTTTTAGACGCCGCTGTACTTCCTGCTGGGTTAAGCAGGTGACATTTAATGGAGAAATTTTTTTATCTCTGATCTTATCTGTCATGGGATTTTCTTGTGTAAATACAGTTGAAAAAAAGTCATTTAGCATATTGGCTTTTTCCTCATCCTCATCCACCATTTCACCCAGACTATTTTTAAGGGGACCAACACTATCATTTTTTAGTTTCTTGCTATTTATGTAGTTAAAGAATATTGTGGGATTATTTTTACTTTCTCTGGCAATGAGTCTCTCTGCCTCAATCTTTGCTGTCTTGATTTGCTTTTTACAGAATTTATTCAGTCTTCTGTATTTATTTAATGCCTCTTCACTACCTACTTGCTTTAATTCCCTAAACACTTTCTTTTTGTCCCTTATTGCGCCCCTTACAGCTCTATTTAGCCATAGTGGTTTCCTCCTAATTCTAGCAGGTTTATTCCCATAGGGTATATACTGTGCACAGGTCTATTCAGGATACTAATAAACGTCTCCCATTTTCTTTGTGTATTTTTATGTCTCAGGATATCGTCCCAGTTTATTGCACCAAGATCATCTCTCATCCGTTGGAAATTTGTCTTCCTGAAGTTTAGTGTCCTTGTAACCCCTCGACTACACATCTTATTAAAGGATACATGAAAGCTTATTATTTTGTGATCACTATTACCCAAGTGACCCCCAACCCTTATATTTGATCTGCGGTCTGGCCTGTTGGGTAATATTAGGTCTAGCAGTGCCCCCCCAACCCTTATATTTGATCTGCGGTCTGGCCTGTTGGGTAATATTAGGTCTAGCAGTGCCCCCCCAACCCTTATATTTGATATGCGGTCTGGCCTGTTGGATAATATTAGGTCTAGCAGTGCCCCCAACCCTTATATTTGATATGCGGTCTGGCCTGTTGGATAATATTAGGTCTAGCAGTGCCCCCAACCCTTATATTTGATCTGCGGTCTGGCCTGTTGGGTAATATCAGGTCTAGCAGTGCCCCCCAACCCTTATATCTGATATGCGGTCTGGCCTGTTGGTTAATATTAGGTCTAGCAGTGCCCCCAACCCTTATATCTGATCTGTGGTCTGGCCTGTTGGGTAATATCAGGTCTAGCAGTGCCCCCCAACCCTTATATCTGATCTGCGGTCTGGTCTGGTGGTTAATATTAGGTCTAGCAGTGCCCCCCAACCCTTATATTTGATATAAGGTCTGGTCTGGTGGATAATATTAGGTCTAGCAGTGCCCCCCAACCCTTATATCTGATCTGTGGTCTGGCCTGTTGGATAATATTAGGTCTAGCAGTGCCCCCAACCCTTATATCTGATCTGCGGTCTGGTCTGGTGGTTAATATTAGGTCTAGCAGTGCCCCCCCTCTTGTTGGGTCCTGAACTAGTTGTGAAAGGTAATTGTCTCTCATAGTTGCCAAAAACTTATTACCTTTGCTGGAACTGCAGGTTTCTGTTCCCCAATGTATTTCAGGGTAGTTGAAGTCCCCCATAATAATGACTTCTCCTGGAGTCGCTGCTTCATCTATTTGCTTTACCAGGATATTCTCTGTTGCTTCCATTATTTTAGGAGACTTATAACAAACCCCTATCAGTAATTTACTATTTTCCCCCCTCCCCTAATCTCCACCCACAGAGACTCTACATCTTCATTAGATTCACAGATATCACGCAGGGTGGGATTAAGGATGATTTTACATATAAACACACACCCCCACCTCGCTTATTTTTACGGTCATTCCTAAACAGACTATAGCCCTGTAAATTACCCGCCCAGTCGTGGCTCACATCCAGCCAAGTCTCAGATATCCCCACCATGTCTCAGATATCCCCACCTTGTCTCAGATGTCCCCACCTTGTCTCAGATGTCCCCACCTTGTCTCAGATATCCCCACCATGTCTCAGATATCTCCACCATGTCTCAGATATCCCCACCATGTCTCAGATATCCCCGCCGTGTCTCAGATATCCCCACCATGTCTCAGATATCCCCACCATGTCTCAGATATCTCCACCATGTCTCAGATATCCCCACCATGTCTCAGATATCCCCGCCATGTCTTAGATATCCCCACCATGTCTCAGATATCCCCGCCATGTCTTAGATATCCCCACCATGTCTCAGATATCCCCGCCGTGTCTCAGATATCCCCGCCATGTCTTAGATATCCCCACCATGTCTCAGATATCCCCGCCATGTCTTAGATATCCCCACCATGTCTCAGATATCCCCGCCGTGTCTCAGATATCCCCGCCATGTCTCAGATATCCCCACCATGTCTCAGATATCCCCACCGTGTCTCAGATATCCCCACCGTGTCTCAGATATCCCACCATGTCTCAGATATCTCCACCATGTCTCAGATATCCCCGCCATGTCTTAGATATCCCACCATGTCTCAGATATCCCCGCCGTGTCTCAGATATCCCCGCCATGTCTCAGATATCCCCACCATGTCTCAGATATCCCCACCGTGTCTCAGATATCCCACCGTGTCTCAGATATCTCCACCATGTCTCAGATATCCCCACCATGTCTCAGATATCTCCACCATGTCTCAGATATCCCCACCATGTCTCAGATATCCCCGCCGTGTCTCAGATATCCCCACCATGTCTCAGATATCCCCACCATGTCTCAGATATCTCCACCATGTCTCAGATATCCCCACCATGTCTCAGATATCCCCGCCATGTCTTAGATATCCCCACCATGTCTCAGATATCCCCGCCATGTCTTAGATATCCCCACCATGTCTCAGATATCCCCGCCGTGTCTCAGATATCCCCGCCATGTCTTAGATATCCCCACCATGTCTCAGATATCCCCACCATGTCTCAGATATCCCCACCATGTCTCAGATATCCCCACCTTGTCTCAGATGTCCCCACCTTGTCTCAGATATCCCCGCCATGTCTTAGATATCCCCACCATGTCTCAGATATCCCCGCCATGTCTTAGATATCCCCACCATGTCTCAGATATCCCCGCCGTGTCTCAGATATCCCCGCCATGTCTTAGATATCCCCACCATGTCTCAGATATCCCCACCATGTCTCAGATATCCCCACCATGTCTCAGATATCTCCACCATGTCTCAGATATCCCCGCCATGTCTTAGATATCCCCACCATGTCTCAGATATCCCACCATGTCTCAGATATCCCCACCTTGTCTCAGATGTCCCCACCTTGTCTCAGATATCCCCGCCATGTCTCAGATATCCCCACCATGTCTCAGATATCTCCACCATGTCATAATTATGTTCCAACAAAATTAATTCTAATTCCTCCATTTTGTTGAAAAATATTTAGACTTGAGAGTCCTCAGTGGTTGATACCTTTTAATGGCTAACTGAAAAGATGGTAACAAATTGCAAGCTTTCGAGACTACGCAGGTCTCTTCATCAGGCATAGACTAATACAACATCTGAAGAATCACATATTTATACACAAAATAGCACAGAAAAAATGCAATAGGTAGGACAAGTGACATGAAGCAGAACTGTCATTATGGCAGAGGGATTAACATAAATATGACTAGTTCATAGATAAGGAGTGAAGGTTTTATTACCCCAATCAGAGGGTAATAAAACCTTCACTCCTTATCTATGAACTAGTCATATTTATGTTAATCCCTCTGCCATAATGACAGTTCTGCTTCATGTCACTTGTCCTACCTATTGCATTTTTTCTGTGCTATTTTGTGTATAAATATGTGATTCTTCAGATGTTGTATTAGTCTATGCCTGATGAAGAGACCTGCGTAGTCTCGAAAGCTTGCAATTTGTTACCATCTTTTCAGTTAGCCATTAAAAGGTATCAACCACTGAGGACTCTCAAGTCTAAATATTTTTCTATCTACTGGCTAACACGGTACGAAGATACACATCTTTCCTATATCCATTTTGTTGGTGAGGCTTCTAGCATTAGTATACATGCACTTTATGTATCTCTCTGAACCTCTATTCTTTCTTAAATTATTAACTGTTCTAACACCACCCCCCATGCCACCCCCACCCCCAATTTCATTATTTGTGCCCAGGTCTCTATCTGCACTGCCTTCCCCTCTTACAAAATGAATACCCTCCCCCCTAGTCCCTAGTTTAAAGACTCCTCCAACCTTCTAGCCATTTTCCCCCAGCACAGCGGCCCCCTCCCCATTGAGGTGCAGCCCGTCCCTAGCATAGAACCTGTAGCCAACTGAGAAGTCGGCCCAGTTCTCCAGGAACCCAAACCCCTCCTTCCTACACCAATTCTTGAGCCACTTATTAACCTCCCTAATCTCCCATTGCCTCTCTGGTGTGGCACGTGGTACCGGCAGTATTTCAGAAAATACCACGTTGGAGGTCCTTACTTTAAGCTTGCAGCCTAATTCCCTGAAATCATCTTTAAGGACCTTCCACCTACCTCTAACTTTGTCATTTGTGCCAATGTGCACCATGACCGCTGGGTCCTCACCAGCCCCTCCCAGTAATCTGTCAACCCGATCAGCGATGTGTCGGACTCGAGCGCCAGGTAGACAGCACACTGTTCGACGATCCCTGTCTTTGTGACAGATTGCCCTATCTGTTCCCCTAATAATTGAGTCCCCCACTACCAGCACCTGTCTGGCCTGCCCTGCTCTCCTAATTCCCCCCTTACTGGAGCAGACACTCCTCCGGCTTTCAGAGGACGTGCCTGGCTGCAGCAGTGCTACCCCTGTACTGACAACCCCCTCATCTACCAACTTTGCAAACTTATTGGGGTGTGCCAGATCAGGACTAGCCTCCCTGGCGTTCTTCCCTCTACCCCGCTTTCTAACTGTCACCCAGCTTCCTACTTCAGTGTCATCTGTAATGCCCAGATGGTGGCACACAGTGCCCATGTAATACCAGGCTGTGCCCATGTAATGCCCAGATGGTGGCACACAGTGCCCATGTAATACCAGGCTGTGCCCATGTAATGCCCAGATGGTGGCACACAGTGCCCATGTAATACCAGGCTGTGCCCATGTAATGCCCAGATGGTGGCACACAGTGCCCATGTAATGCCAGGCTGTGCCCATGTAATGCCAGGCTGTGCCCATGTAATCAGGCTGTGCTCATGTAATGCCCAGATGGTGGCACACAGTGCCCATGTAATGCCAGGCTGTGCCCATGTAATGCCCAGATGGTGGCACACAGTGCCCATGTAATGCCAGGCTGTGCCCATGTAATGCCCAGATGGTGGCACACAGTGCCCATGTAATGCCAAGCTGTGCCCATGTAATCAGGCTGTGCTCATGTAATGCCCAGATGGTGGCACATAGTGCCCATGTAATGCCAGGCTGTGCCCATGTAATGCCCAGATGGTGGCACACTGTGCCCATGTAATGCCAGGCTGTGCCCATGTAATGCCCAGATGGTGGCACACTGTGCCCATGTAATCAGGCTGTGCTCATGTAATGCCCAGATGGTGGCACACTGTGCCTATGTAATGCCAGGCTGTGCCCATGTAATGCCCAGATGGTGGCACACTGTGCCCATGTAATGCCAGGCTGTGCCCATGTACTATCAGGCTGTGCTCATGTAATGCCCAGATGGTGGCACACAGTGCCCATGTAATGCCAGGCTGTGCCCATGTAATGCCCAGATGGTGGCACACAGTGCCCATGTAATGCCAGGCTGTGCCCATGTAATGCCCAGATGGTGGCAGTGCACATGTAATGCCTGGCTGTGCCCATGTAATGCCAGGCTGTGCCCATGTAATGCCAGGCTGTGCCCATGTAATGCACAGATGGTGGCACACAGTGCCGATGTAATGCCCAGATGGTGGCACACAGTGCCCATGTAATGGTGGACTGTGCCCATGTAATGCCCAGATGGTGGCACACAGTGCCGATGTAATGCCAGATGGTGGCACACAGTGCCATGTAATGCTGGACTGTGCCCATGTAATGCCCAGATGGTGGCAAACAGTGCCCATGTATTGCCAGGCTGTGCCCATGTAATGCCCAGATGGTGGCACACAGTGCCCATGTAATGCCAGGCTGTGCCCATGAAATCAGGTTGTGCTCATGTAATGCCCAGATGGTGGCACACAGTGCCCATGTAATGCCAGGCTGTGCCCATGTAATGCCCAGATGGTGGCACACAGTGCCCATGTAATGCCAGACTGTGCCCATGTAATATCAGGCTGTGCTCATGTAATGCCCAGATGGTGGCACACAGTGCCCATGTAATGCCAGGCTGTGCCCATGTAATATCAGGCTGTGCTCATGTAATGCCCAGATGGTGGCACACAGTGCCCATGTAATGCCCGGCTGTGCCCATGTAATGCCCAGATGGTGGCACACAGTGCCCATGTAATGCCAGGCTGTGCCCATGTAATGCCAGGCTGTGCCATGTAATGCCCAGATGGTGGCACACAGTGCCCATGTAATGCCAGGCTGTGCCCATGTAATGCCAGGCTGTGCCATGTAATGCCCAGATGGTGGCACACAGTGCCCATGTAATGCCAGGCTGTGCCCATGTAATGCCCAGATGGTGGCACACAGTGCCCATGTAATGCCAAGCTGTGCCCATGTAATCAGGCTGTGCTCATGTAATGCCCAGATGGTGGCACATAGTGCCTATGTAATGCCAGGCTGTGCCCATGTAATGCCCAGATGGTGGCACACAGTGCCCATGTAATGCCAGGCTGTGCCCATGTACTATCAGGCTGTGCTCATGTAATGCCCAGATGGTGGCACACAGTGCCCATGTAATGCCAGGCTGTGCCCATGTAATGCCCAGATGGTGGCACACAGTGCCCATGTAATGCCAGGCTGTGCCCATGTAATGCCCAGATGGTGGCAGTGCACATGTAATGCCTGGCTGTGCCCATGTAATGCCAGGCTGTGCCCATGTAATGCCAGGCTGTGCCCATGTAATGCCCAGATGGTGGCACACAGTGCCGATGTAATGCCCAGATGGTGGCACACAGTGCCCATGTAATGCTGGACTGTGCCCATGTAATGCCCAGATGGTGGCACACAGTGCCGATGTAATGCCCAGATGGTGGCACACAGTGCCCTGTAATGCTGGACTGTGCCCATGTAATGCCCAGATGGTGGCAAACAGTGCCCATGTATTGCCAGGCTGTGCCCATGTAATGCCCAGATGGTGGCACACAGTGCCCATGTAATGCCAGGCTGTGCCCATGAAATCAGGTTGTGCTCATGTAATGCCCAGTTGGTGGCACACAGTGCCCATGTAATGCCAGGCTGTGCCCATGTAATGCCCAGATGGTGGCACACAGTGCCCATGTAATGCCAGACTGTGCCCATGTAATATCAGGCTGTGCTCATGTAATGCCCAGATGGTGGCACACAGTGCCCATGTAATGCCAGGCTGTGCCCATGTAATATCAGGCTGTGCTCATGTAATGCCCAGATGGTGGCACACAGTGCCCATGTAATGCCCGGCTGTGCCCATGTAATGCCCAGATGGTGGCACACAGTACCCATGTAATGCCAGGCTGTGCCCATGTAATGCCCAGATGGTGGCACACAGTGCACATGTAATGCCAGGCTGTGCCCATGTAATGCCCAGATGGTGGCACACAGTGCCGATGTAATGCCCAGATGGTGGCACACAGTGCCCATGTAATGCCAGGCTGTGCCCATGTAATGCCCAGAAGGTGGCACACAGTGCCCATGTAATGCCAGGCTGTGCCCATGTAATATCAGGCTGTGCTCATGTAATGCCCAGATGGTGGTACACAGTGCCCATGTAATGCCAGGCTGTGCCCATGTAATGCCAGGCTGTGCCCATGTAATGCCCAGATGGTGGCACACAGTGCCCATGTAATGCCAGGCTGTGCCCATGTAATGCCCAGATGGTGGCACACAGTGCCATGTAATGCCAGACTGTGCCCATGTAATATCAGGCTGTGCTCATGTAATGCCCAGATGGTGGCACACAGTGCCCATGTAATGCCAGGCTGTGCCCATGTAATATCAGGCTGTGGTCATGTAATGCCCAGATGGTGGCACACAGTGCCCATGTAATGCCAGGCTGTGCCCATGTAATATCAGGCTGTGCCCATGTAATGCCCAGATGGTGGCACACAGTGCCCATGTAATGCCAGACTGTGCCCATGTAATATCAGGCTGTGCTCATGTAATGCCCAGATGGTGGCACACAGTGCCCATGTAATGCCAGGCTGTGCCATGTAATGCCCAGATGGTGGCACACAGTGCCCATGTAATGCCAGACTGTGCCCATGTAATATCAGGCTGTGCTCATGTAATGCCAGATGGTGGCACACAGTGCCCATGTAATGCCAGGCTGTGCCCATGTAATATCAGGCTGTGCTCATGTAATGCCCAGATGGTGGCACACAGTGCCCATGTAATGCCGGCTGTGCCCATGTAATGCCCAGATGGTGGCACACAGTGCCGATGTAATGCCCAGATGGTGGCACACAGTGCCCATGTAATGCCAGGCTGTGCCCATGTAATGCCCAGAAGGTGGCACACAGTGCCCATGTAATGCCAGGCTGTGCCCATGTAATATCAGGCTGTGCTCATGTAATGCCCAGATGGTGGTACACAGTGCCCATGTAATGCCAGGCTGTGCCCATGTAATGCCAGGCTGTGCCCATGTAATGCCCAGATGGTGGCACACAGTGCCCATGTAATGCCAGGCTGTGCCATGTAATGCCCAGATGGTGGCACACAGTGCCCATGTAATGCCAGACTGTGCCCATGTAATATCAGGCTGTGCTCATGTAATGCCCAGATGGTGGCACACAGTGCCCATGTAATGCCAGGCTGTGCCCATGTAATATCAGGCTGTGCTCATGTAATGCCCAGATGGTGGCACACAGTGCCCATGTAATGCCCGGCTGTGCCCATGTAATTCCCAGATGGTGGCACACAGTGCCCATGTAATGCCAGGCTGTGCCCATGTAATGCCAGGCTGTGCCCATGTAATCAGGCTGTGCTCATGTAATGCCCAGATGGTGGCACACAGTGCCCATGTAATGCCAGGCTGTGCCCATGTAATGCCAGGCTGTGCCCATGTAATTCCCAGATGGTGGCACACAGTGCCATGTAATGCCAGGCTGTGCCCATGTAATGCCCCGATGGTGGCACACAGTGCCCATGTAATGCCAAGCTGTGCCCATGTAATCAGGCTGTGCTCATGTAATGCCCAGATGGTGGCACATAGTGCCTATGTAATGCCAGGCTGTGCCCATGTAATGCCCAGATGGTGGCACACAGTGCCCATGTAATGCCAGGCTGTGCCCATGTACTATCAGGCTGTGCTCATGTAATGCCCAGATGGTGGCACACAGTGCCCATGTAATGCCAGGCTGTGCCCATGTAATGCCCAGATGGTGGCATACAGTGCCCATGTAATGCCAGGCTGTGCTCATGTAATGCCCAGATGGTGGCAGTGCACATGTAATGCCTGGCTGTGCCCATGTAATGCCAGGCTGTGCCCATGTAATGCCAGGCTGTGCCCATGTAATGCCCAGATGGTGGCACACAGTGCCGATGTAATGCCCAGATGGTGGCACACAGTGCCCATGTAATGCTGGACTGTGCCATGTAATGCCCAGATGGTGGCACACAGTGCCGATGTAATGCCCAGATGGTGGCACACAGTGCCCATGTAATGCTGGACTGTGCCCATGTAATGCCCAGATGGTGGCAAACAGTGCCGATGTATTGCCAGGCTGTGCCCATGTAATGCCCAGATGGTGGCACACAGTGCCCATGTAATGCCAGGCTGTGCCCATGAAATCAGGTTGTGCTCATGTAATGCCCAGATGGTGGCACACAGTGCCCATGTAATGCCAGGCTGTGCCCATGTAATGCCAGATGGTGGCACACAGTGCCCATGTAATGCCAGACTGTGCCCATGTAATATCAGGCTGTGCTCATGTAATGCCCAGATGGTGGCACACAGTGCCCATGTAATGCCAGGCTGTGCCCATGTAATATCAGGCTGTGCTCATGTAATGCCCAGATGGTGGCACACAGTGCCCATGTAATGCCCGGCTGTGCCATGTAATGCCCAGATGGTGGCACACAGTGCCCATGTAATGCCAGGCTGTGCCCATGTAATGCCCAGATGGTGGCACACAGTGCACATGTAATGCCAGGCTGTGCCCATGTAATGCCCAGATGGTGGCACACAGTGCCGATGTAATGCCCAGATGGTGGCACACAGTGCCCATGTAATGCCAGGCTGTGCCCATGTAATGCCCAGAAGGTGGCACACAGTGCCCATGTAATGCCAGGCTGTGCCCATGTAATATCAGGCTGTGCTCATGTAATGCCCAGATGGTGGTACACAGTGCCCATGTAATGCCAGGCTGTGCCCATGTAATGCCAGGCTGTGCCCATGTAATGCCCAGATGGTGGCACACAGTGCCCCTGTATGCCAGGCTGTGCCCATGTAATGCCCAGATGGTGGCACACAGTGCCCATGTAATGCCAGACTGTGCCCATGTAATGCCAGGCTGTGCCCATGTAATATCAGGCTGTGCTCATGTAATGCCAAGATGGTGGCACACAGTGCCCATGTAATGCCAGGCTGTGCTATGTAATGCCCAGATGGTGGCACACAGTGCCCATGTAATGCCAGGCTGTGCCCATGTAATGCCCAGATGGTGGCACACAGTGCCCATGTAATGCTGGCTGTGCCCATGTAATGCCAGGCTGTGCCCATGTAATGCCAGATGGTGGCACACAGTGCCGATGTAATGCCCAGATGGTGGCACACAGTGCCCATGTAATGCTGGACTGTGCCCATGTAATGCCCAGATGGTGGCACACAGTGCCCATGTAATGCCAGGCTGTGCCCATGTAATGCCCAGATGGTGGCACACAGTGCCCATGTAATGCCAGGCTGTGCCCATGTAATGCCCAGATGGTGGCACACAGTGCCCATGTAATGCCAGGCTGCATCCACATAATGCCCAGATGGTGGCACACAGTGCCCATGTAATACCAGGCTGTGCCCATGTAATGCCCAGATGGTGGCACACAGTGCCCATGTAATGCCAGGCTGTGCCCATGTAATGCCCAGATGGTGGCACACAGTGCCCATGTAATGCCAGGCTGTGCCCATGTAATGCCCAGATGGTGGCACACAGTGCCCATGTAATGTCAGGCTGCATCCACATAATGCCCAGATGGTGGCACACAGTGCCCATGTAATTCCAGGCTGTGCCCATGTAATGCCCAGATGGTGGACACAGTGCCCATGTAATGCACGTGCATGTAATGCCCAGATGGTGGCACACAGTGCCCATGTAATGCCAGGCTGTGCCCATGTAATGCCCAGATGGTGGCACACAGTGCCCATGTAATGCCAGGCTGCATCCACATAATGCCCAGATGGTGGCACACAGTGCCCAAGTAATACCAGGCTGTGCCCATGTAATGCCCAGATGGTGGCACACAGTGCCCATGTAATGCCAGGCTGTGCCCATGTAATGCCCAGATGGTGGCACACAGTGCCCATGGAATGCCAGGCTGTGCCCATGTAATGCCCAGATGGTGTCACACATTACCCATGTAATGCCAGGCTGGATCCACATTAATGCCCAGATGGTGGCACACAGTGCCCATGTAATTCCAGGCTGTGCCCATGTAATGCCCAGATGGTGGCACACAGTGCCCATGTAATGCCAGGCTGTGCCCATGTAATGCCCAGATGGTGGCACACAGTGACCATGTAATGCCAGGCTGTGCCCATGTTATGCCAGATGTGTCCATGAAATGCAGTCTGTGCCCAGTAATGCCCAGATGGTGGCAAAGTGACCATGTAATGTCCGACGTGACCCATGGAATATAAGTGCGCCCCAGAGGACACACATGTGCCAGTAATGTTGTACTGTGCCCATGTAATGCCCAGATGGTGGCACACAGTGCCATGTAATGCCAGGCTGTGCCCATGTTAATGCCAGATGGTGCACACAGTGCCCATGTAATGCCAGGCTGTGCCCATGTAATGCCCAGATGGTGGCACAAAGTGCCATGTAATGCCAGGCGTGCCCATGAATGCTAGAGGGTGCCACACACGTGCCATGTAATGCCAGGCTGTGCCCATGTAATGCCCAGATGGTGGCGCACAGTGCCCATGTAATGCCAGGCTGTGCCCATGTAATGCCCAGATGGTGGCACACAGTGCCCATGTAATGCCAGGCTGTGCCCATGTAATGCCCAGATGGTGGCACACAGTGCCCATGTAATGCCAGGCTGTGCCCATGTAATGCCCAGATGGTGGCACACAGTGACCATGTAATGCCAGGCTGTGCCCATGTAATGCCCAGATGGTGGCACACAGTGACCATGTAATGCCAGGCTGTGCCCATGTAATGCCCAGATGGTGTCACACAGTGACCATATTATGCCAGACTGCATCCACATAATGCCCAGATGGTGGCAAAGAGTGACCATGTAATGTCCGGCGGTACCCATGGAATATAAGGCTGCAGTGCCCAGAGACACACTGTGCCAGGCAATGTTGTACTGTGCCCATGTAATGCCCAGATGGTGGCACACAGTGCCCATGTAATGCCAGGCTGTGCCCATGTAATGCCCAGGTGGTGGCACATGGTGTCCATTTAATGTCATAATGTGCCCATATAATACCCGTGGTGCTATGTTGCGCTAATATGGAGCCCACCTGGAGCCTTGCTGCCTTCTGGCCTGGATGATGGAGGTTATTCTTGTTTTCCTCTATGCAGGGGCTACATCAACACGGGGCGCTCATACACGGGGTTCATCGATGTGGAGACCGACGTTGGGCCCCTCAACAAAGTGAAATTCATCTGGAACAATAACGTCATTAACCCTCTCTTCCCCACAATCGGGGCCTCTTCTGCAACCGTCCAGTATGGAAAAGATGGCGTAACGTAAGTAAAGCCTGTCATCCATGTCACCATTCATACAGTGCGCAGGTTTAACCCTTTGTCATCTTCTTTTGCAGTTACAGATTCTGTGCTAGGGAACGGTGAGAGAAGAAGTCCTGCAGACGCTGAATCCCTGCTAACTCCGAGAAATAAAGATCCATCTGCACAATGTCTGCGGCTGAGTTATTCCACCAAATATGAAGAATAGAGACCAAAATATCATGGATGTCTCATCACCCCAGAGCAGCACTCACAATTCTGCTGGCTGCTTGGGCCACAATGTAATGCATTGTCATTCCTACGAACGCGTCACACTGATTACCACATCTCCCACAACCGACGCGGCAAAGTCCACACAGACACTGAACAAGCAGGGGCAGGGGCAACACAGACACTGAACAAGCAGGGGCAGGGGCAACACAGACACTGAACAAGCAGGGGCAGGGGCAACACAGACACTGAACAAGCAGGGGCAGAGCTGCTGCAGGCTCAGTGACAGGATCGGCCGACTGTTGGCAGCATTATTCCACTGAAGTGAATGGCGCCACGATGCGGCCCTGGCCCCTACTACGACAAGTGCTACACGATGGCACAGAAATCAGCACTGACCCCACAAACCTCCCTCCTAAGGACAGCAGACCGGAAATGATGCCAGGAGTCGGACCCTCCAACTCAGTACAGAAATCTCAGCCGCCTGGTGCCCGCTGTGGCCCAGTCCAAGAGTGCGGGCCCCGGTCCCAGAGGGCGGCCCGGTCCCAATGCGGGCCGTCCCAGAGTGCGGTCCCCGGTCCCAGAGTGCGGGCCCCGGTCCCAGAGTGCGGGCCCCGGTCCCAGAGTGCGGGCCGTGGCCCATAGTGCGGGCCGTGCACCCCCTAAGCTCAGGGTATGTACCAGGCTGCACGTTCTGGTGTCTACAGACAGTAATAAATATGGCGGCTGGACCCGACCACATGTGGACTGAACGGTCAGAGTCTCTGCAGGATAACCAAGAGAAAGCTGCTGCACAGAGGTAGAAGACACCGGAATCTAGTGACCCGCAGGCGGCACTCGCCACTCGATCCGGCCCAGGCCGTCATCATAGCTTCCTCCTGCCACCAGCCGCCTCGGCAGAGTTTGCACCACAATCACATCTGGCTTCAAGCGCCACAGTGCGTTTCATATGACCAGACGCGCGGGTGTCTGGGGCCCGTGTCCCCGCACTCTGGCTCATTAGGGGCCCTTAGTTTGTTACATCACATCTGATATCTGGCACTATGAAGCCACCTGTCTGACATGATAATGTCATGAGACTTCCATCCTGCCAGTGACAGCTGTCTTCATGTCAGGACGACATGGGGCTCCTGTTTTACAGCGATGGCGGGGATCTTAGTGTCTGCACAGTCCCCAATAACCTGACGACCTGATATACACATATGATGATGCTCCGATAATGCCGCCATTATCATAGATGCAATGGTAAAATCTATAAAGCCATCTCTGAAGAGGGTTTGTGTCACCCCATATTGAGGAGTGGAGCATGGCCTAATTATCACCTGGGAAGGAAACTTCCACTCCCTATTCATCTATGACCTCCTGGGAAGGTATGAGTGCGTTATCTGATGCAGAGCCCACAAGGAGTCTACACCAGAGTCCGGGGGGGGGGCCCCAAGTCTATCACCTCCGGAGAAAACTATTGTGGTCTTCACACGATTTGTAGTAGACTATTTTCCACATCATGACCAAATGGAGAAAGTAACGGATTTAGTAAAAAAAAGAAAGTGCAGTCAGTGGGCATCACAAAAATAAGGATGAAGGATGATACGGAGAAGAAGAGAAACATTTCACAGAATAACACCAATAATAAAAAATGTCTGAAATGTTATTAAAGCTGAAAAGAAACTGAAAAACAATGTAAAACATTTAAAATGTACAAAAGTTGCACAGAAAGATCCGATGTGGTCAAATGAAACTAACAATGCAAAAGCCAAGAAACCAGGCACCAAATAATCCTAATCCTAGACCAGTGCGAGGCTCAATAGTAGGGCTCATACTCACATGCGAGAAACTCGGACGAGTCTCACACGTCAATACCCGGCACTGCCGCCGGCACTCGGATCGGAGCGTTCAGCTGCATAGAAATACATGCAGCTGCACACTCCAGTCCCGAGTGCCGGCGCCGGGCTGTAATGCCCTGATGGCGGCCCTGGCTGGCGACAGTGCCGGGTATTGACGTGTGAGAGTCGTCCGAGTTTCTCGCATGTGAGTATGATTCCATAAGATAATAACTGCAGAACAACGATGAAGGATAAGAGCAAATGATGAAATATGATGTCAAACAAAACACATCAGATAAACCTACAACCCAGCAGAGCAGCCACACACAATATAGATAAAAAGCCTGAGAAAGAATCCCTACAAGGATGTAGATTTGTCAATACCTACAGCAGAAGACTGCCACACCATGACCAAACCACATATTACCACCACACTGTGACCAAATTATACCACATACAAGGAACAAATACCGCCACACTATGACCATATTACTATCACATAGTAACCATAAAAAAAACACAAGGGACAAATACTGCCACACCATGACCAGACCATATACTTGTATTACCACCACATAGTGACCTAATAATACCACATACAAGGAACAAATACCACCACACCATGACTAGACAACATATTGCCACCACATAGTGATCGAATAACATCACATACAAGGAACAAATGGTGTCACACGAAAACCAGACCACATATTACTACTAGAGTTGAGCAAAACAGGTCGGTCAGATTCAAAAAAGACCGACTTTTGCCAAAGTAGCGTGAGGTCGGCCATGCGTTCGACAACCCGAGCGCCAAAGTCGGTTTTCCCATAATGCTTGCAGGCGCCTTTTTTCAGCCAATGAGCAAGGACGTACACTGTGGGCAACGAGATGACATGGGCAGCGTCCACCACCATCTTAGAGAAGGGCAGTGCAGTGATTGGCTTGCTTTGTGTGGCGTACAGTGGCTATGAGAGCCCTCACCGCCGACCACCATTTTACTTCTGCTGATCTTAACATAGGGAGAGGTTGCTGGCGCTGGTTCTCAGAAGGGAGAGATTAGGCAGGAAAAAAAAACAATAATTCTGTTCTTGTGCTGATAGCGATTGTGCTGTACAGTTAGTGTGCAGTGACAGTGGAGGAATTTCTTGTGTGCAGCAGCGCTGGTTATTAGGCTGCCTGATAGCTGTATTGCTGTGTGTACACTGCTGTGCAGACTGCTTTTTACACAGCACTAATACTTTTATTCTTTTTTTCTGCACAGTTACCTAGCGTTCATTTTTTCCCACACCGTATAGAGCTGTACGCTCCTCACACACTACCGTGTACCGGCTGGTATCACGGACAAATACATGCTGACTATCTGTGTGTGACTCCAGAAATATATACGGAGATTTCAGTTTTCCCCAAAACCATATACAGCTAGTATCTTCTGATACAGTACCGATTTTCTGCCTTCAGTATTACGGTCATATCCATACTGAGAGAGCGTCTGTGTGTTACTCCTGAAATATCTACGGAGATTTCAAATTCCCCCAACACTGTATACAGCTGTACGCTACTGATACAGTACACTTTTTCTGCTTTTCATATTCTGGTGTTATCCATACTGAGAGAGCGTCTGTGTGTTACTCCTGAAATATCTACGGAGATTTCAAATTACCCCAACACTGTATACACCTGTACGCTACTGATACAGTACACTTTTTCTGCTTTTCATATTCTGGTGTTATCCATACTGAGCCTGTGAGCGTGTGTGTTACTCCTCAAATATATACAGAGATTTAAAATTACCCCAACACTGTATACAGCTGTACGCTACTGATACAGTACACTTTTTCTGCTTTTCATATTCTGGTGTTATCCATACTGGGCCTGTGACCGTGTGTGTTACTCCTCAAATATATACGGAGATTTAAAATGACCCCAACACTGTATACAGCTGTACGCTACAGATACAGTACAGTTTTTATGCTTTTCATATTCTGGTGTAATCCATACTGAGCCTGTGAGCGTGTGTGTTACTCCTGAAATATATACGGAGATTTAAAATGACCCCAACACTGTATACAGCTGTACGCTACTGATACAGTACACTTTTTCTGCTTTTCATATTCTGGTGTTATCCATACTGGGCCTCTGCCTGTGTGTGTTACTCCTGAAATATATACGGAGATTTAAAATTCCCCCAACACTGTATTCAGCTGTACGCTACTGATACAGTACACTTTTTCTGCTTTTCATATTCTGGTTTTATCCATACTGGGCCTGTGACCGTGTGTGTTACTCCTGAAACATATACGGAGATTTAAAATTACCCCAACACTGTATACAGCTGTACGCTACTGATACAGTACAGTTTTTATGCTTTTCATATTCTGGTGTAATCCATACTGAGCCTGTGAGCGTGTGTGTTACTCCTGAAATATATACGGAGATTTAAAATTACCCCAACACTGTATATAGCTGTACGCTACTGATACAGTACACTTTTTCTGCTTTTCATATTCTGGTGTTATCCATACTGGGCCTGTGACCGTGTGTGTTACTCCTCAAATATATACGGAGATTTAAAATGACCCCAACACTGTATACAGCTGTACGCTACTGATACAGTACACTTTTTATGCTTTTCATATTCTGGTGTTATCCATACTGAGCCTGTGACCGTGTGTTACTCCTCAAATATATACGGAGATTTAAAATGACCCCAACACTGTATACAGCTGTACGCTACTGATACAGTACACTTTTTATGCTTTTCATATTCTGGTGTTATCCATACTGAGCCTGTGACCGTGTATGTTACTCCTGAAATATATACGGAGATTTAAAATTACCCCAACACTGTATACAGCTGTACGCTACTGATATAGTACACTTTTTATGCTTTTCATATTCTGTTCTGCTCCATACTGAGCCTGTGAGCGTGTGTGTTACTCCTGAAATATATACGGAGATTTAAAATTACCCAGCACTGTATACGGCTGTACGCTTCTGATACAGTACACTTTTTGCTTTTTATATTCTGGTGTAATCTATACTGAGCCTGTGAGAGTCTGTGTCTGTTACTCCGCAAATATATACGGAGATTTAAATTTTTCACCCTCACCGTATACAGCTGTAAGCTTCTGATACAGTACCAAATAGCTGCTGGTATTTTGGGTACATTTTCACAAACATGAGGAAGTATGGTGGAAGAGGCCGCGGACATGGCCATGGGGGCCACCTGGTACTGATGGTGGTGGTGGTGGTGCATCTGCTGGTAGCGCCAAAAGCACAATAGCACCTAAGGCAGGAGGTGTTGAGCCTGCGTCATCGTCTGCTCCAGAAGGCCTGGAAGGCTCCCTTTTTCTGGGACTACGTAAACCGCTTTTAAAGACAGAGCATCAGGAACAGGTTTTGGCTTACATTGCCAAAGCAGCCTCCAGCTCTATCGCCTCCTCTTCTGAAGGTTCAAAAACTGCAAGCACTGAGTCGTCAGTGCAGGCTCCTGGTCAGGAACAACCCCTTTCCTTGTGTCCTTCACCCCCACCAAAAGGGAAGGATGCGGCAGGCCACACTTCAGATTACTCCATGGAGATCTTTTCACATACCATGCCTGGGTTATCAAGTGAAATCCTGAATTCCCCAGTCCAAGATGAATCTGACATGGAGTGCACTGATGCACAGCCACTGCTATATGATTCTGCTGGTACATTCACCCAGAACACTACATTGCCCTCGCAGTCTACTGAGCCAGATTCTGACCCTGATGAAACCCAGGTGCCCCTTCCCGCATACTATACCACCTTACACGGTGACACAGAGGAAGGTGCAGATGAAATTGAAGAGGAGGTGATGGATGACCCAGTTGTTGACCCGGATTGGCATCCATTGGGGGAAGAGGGTGCCGCTGGCAATAGCTCAGAAGAGGAGGAGGATCCGCAGCAGGCATCGACTTCGCAGCTGGGGTTATCTGACAGGCCCATAGTAGTCCAAAAAGGTGTTAAAAAACAAAAAGAGTTGTAGGAAAGCTTGGCCAGATGGTCAAATTAGCACAGCGTGCAAGCCCTGAAAATTTATACCATAGTAGGAAGAGTCCAGTGTGACACTTTTTTGACCAAAATCCTATTGATGAGGCAAAGGTTATCTGTAAGAAGTGCGGAAGGACCTTTAGCCGAGGGAAAAATCTCCGAAATTTGAATACCAATTGCATGCTTAGACATTTAAACACCATGCACTTGAAAGCGTAGACGGACTACAGAACCTCAGGTAGCACATGTGCACCTGCTCAGACTGAAGGTAGCCAGCAACGCTTCATCGCTTCCCCCACTGTAAGCCCACGGGTTGGCACACCACCAGCAAGAAATGTTGAGGTGTCGTTGCAAGGCCAAAGCAGTCAGGGAATCACAATGCTTTTGCAACGAAAGACTGCATCTAGGCCATCACCACCACCATCACCATCACCAACCCCTTCTCAGTCCGCCATGTCCACTGATAGTTCCACCATATGCAGCTCTCAAGTCCAGCTCACCCTACCAGACACTCTGAGTAGGACAAGAAAGTACTCATCCTCTCATCCACGTACACTGGCTTTGAACGCCTACATTGCCAAACTGATCTCATTAGAGATGATGCCCGTCCGTTTGGTTGAAAGCGCAGCGTTCAGAGACCTCATGGCCTACGCTGTCCCACGCTATGACCTACCCAGTTGGCACTTCTTTCTAGAAAAGCCATCCCTGCCCTCCACCTGCATGTGAAAGACCGCATTGTCCATGCACTCAAACAATCAGTGAGTGGAAAGGTGCACCTCACAACAGATGCATGGCCAGTAGGCATAGCCAGGGCCGTTACGTGTCCATCACTGCACACTGGGTTAATGTGGTGGATACAGGGACAGCGGCGGTGGGACAGTGCTGTCTAGCCCACGGTATAGGCAACAGTTGGCTGTAGGCGTTCGACCCTCCTCCAGAAGCGAAGGCTCGTTGACAGAGCGCAGTCGCACAAGCACTCCATCCACATCTGCCAGTGTTGCACACGAGGTGTCCCACTATCGAACAGCTAGTGGTAAGTGTCAGCAGGCTGTTTTAAAAAATGATGTCTTTGGGCGACAACAGACACACCGCGGAGGTACTGGCCGACTACTTGCAGCGAGAAACTGAGTCATGGCTGGGCAGTCTACATCTTGAGCCAGGCAAGGTAGTCAGTGATAACGGCCGTAATTTTGTGGCGGCCATAGCCCTGGCAAAACTCAGACACATACCTTGCCTGGCTCACACCTTGAACCTGGTGGTGCAGTACTTCTTAAATAATTATCCGGAGTTACCAGCCCTGCTCCATAAGGTGCGAAGACTGTGCTCGCACATCCGTCGCTCGCCCGTAGACTCCAGTCGTATGCAGAGGCTGCAGCGATCGCTCCACCTCCCCAAGCATCGCCTAACCATAGACGTTGCAACAAGGTGGAACTCCACCATGCACATGGTTGAGAGGCTGTGCGAACAGAGGCAGGCTGTAATGCATTTGTGGGAGGATACACGGGCAGGCAGTTTGACGGCAGACATGGAGTTGTTGGTGTGCAGTTGTGTCGACCCGCCACCACAATTGTGGATTACCAGGGCAATGGGGTACTCAGAGCCGAGCCCATGGAAGTCTATGGGGATTGTCACAGGTAGCTGTGGCTCGGTCTGTGGCCCTGGCGGTCTGGCGTATGTTGGGGGAATATTTACAGGGGATTGATTTATGTACAGTTCGTGACGCCACCTGTAGTATTCTGGTAATTAGTACCAGCGCTGCTGTAGATCTCTGAGGGGATGGTGAGGCAGCTAGATGTCGGTCCCCTACAGTGGACTGGTCCCTCAAAGTCTATGGGATTTGTGAAGTCGGGTGCGGATAAAGAACACAGTCTCACACGGTCAGCGTCTTTCCATACCTTTACTTGCAAGTTGTTAAGGCAGGTCCCAGGAGGCTGATCCAAGGAGGATGTATTTCGAGATAGCAGCTGGGCAACTTAGGGGCCTCCTTTACTTCCAATATGACGAGTCCAACTAGCATGAAGCGTAGTTCCCTCCAATAAATCTGGTTCTTCTACCACCATGCATGAAGCTATGGTGATGCTTCGGTCCCAGTAACCGGTTAACAGTGCAGGACTTCTGCAATCCTGAAGCACTCACATATCTACCACTGTGCCTTTCGCCTTGCCCGTGCTGGTAGCATAAGCATCCCTCACTTCACAGATATATACAGTCAGTTCCTTCTTAGTTCCTTCCAGAGCTTGCTAGCAGAATACCAGTAATACTTTTAGCAGGAGCACGTCTCTGAACCTCTACCGTCCTCTAGACAGGCGTCTGAATTATCTGCAGCTCACTCCTCTCTCCTGCACAGACTTCTCGCTGACTGACTGTCTCCTCAGACAAACTGAACTGACTGAAGACAGGACACTCTCTGACTGAACACTCCCTGCTGATGTCACAAGCTTATAAACCTGTGGGCGTGTCTAAGTGCATGTTGGAATGAATGTTCATTTAGCATTAAACTGCTATCTCTCCACACATCCTCCAGGGTACTGCGTGTGCCTTCACACACCAGGGCTACACATTCCCCCATGGTAAAAGACAGCACTCCCGGGCTGTGAAATACAAGAAGACAGAAAATTTTGTTTATGCATAACAACAAACATTAACTTCTTCCCATCCGGGAGGTACGAATATCTTGAACGTTGCATTAAACATAGAAAATACACAAAGTATCAAATAGACATTTTTCATATTAACGGTACAAACTACTTTCACTTTTATAAAAACTTATATACATCTTCTCAGCTGCGGTAAACCCTGTCTGGGTCCTACCGTTCTTCACATCTCTTTATTAATTTCTGTTACACTTTCCATCCCGGGGCTGGAACAATGCGATGATCCCTAGATCTCATGACGAACAGATCATGTGCTGCGATCAGAGTCTGGGTCGCAACAGTCTTTGTATGAACCATCAGGGGCGCAACGGGTATCTCTTTCTCGTGAGACGCCGACTGCGTCTCAATTTGCGTTGCAGGGGGCGATTCAGCTGTAACCGCAGTTTGCGATGTAGATTGGGTCGCCGATTGCGATGCAGAGTAGGTCGCCGATTGCGATACTGAGGTGTACGCAGGGGCGATGCGGAATAGGACGCACAATGCTGGTGTGATGCAGAGCAGGAAGCAGGTGTGCGCAATGGCTCAATTGAGGACGCACTAACCTGCTGCTGTCGCTGCTCCATCTCTTCCCAGTCGCTCTCCATCATTGACGGCTGGGTCCCCGCCGGTGTCCCTACCAGGGATTGATCATCTGCTGCGGCCTCCTGGCCGGGCGGGCGTTCCGGAACTGGCGGTACCTCCTCAACCTCCTTTGCCTCCACCGCTCCATCGTGGGATCAGGATCGGTACTTTTGGGGGCAGCCTCCGGTTTCTCTTCAGCCTTCCTCAGCAGGGAACTTGGGAATTCAGGAGACGGCATTATGCTTGTAGGAGAGAACACTGCGTCCCTCAGCAGCCGCTGTTTCAGGGCACGCCAGCGTCTCTCTGTCTCCTTCATTCCTTTTCGGTGGAGACAGGACCTTCGTCGCAGGCGCTCTGATGTCAGAGCGTTCACTTCCTGTCGCAGGACCTGCCGATGAGTCAGAGCCGGGGGCGGAGCCAGGCAACAGCGCGCTTTTACAGGTACGCCCACCTTCTTCTCCAGCGCCTGAGGGCGCGAATATGGCGAGAAATGCGGATTTTAGCGCCAAAAATAGCAACAGTACCTTTTCACAAAAACAATCCTTAGCACACAGGCTCGCAATTTCGCGAGTTCGCATCCTGTTCGTGAGCAAGTGTAGTCGACCGCCACCTACAAATGTGGATTAACCAGGGCAATGGGTACTCAGAGCGAGCCCATGAAGTCTATGGAGATAGTCACAGACTGGGCTCGTCTGGGGCCCTGCGACTGGGTAGTTGGGGGAATATTTCAGGGGATTGATTTATGTACAGTTCGTGACGCCACCTGTATATTCTGGTAATTGTACCAGCGCTGCTAGATCTCTGAGGGGATGGTGAGTGCACTAGATGTCGGCTCCCCTACAGTGGGACTTCGTCCCTCAAAGTCCTCAGGACTAGTGACTTGGAGGACAGAGTTCAATAAAGGAACACATTCCAACGGTCATCGTCTTCCATACCTTTACTTGCAAGTTGTTAGGCAGATCCCACAGGGCATCCAAAGGGAGGATGTATTTCCGAGATAGCATGGGCAACTAGGGCTCCTTACTCCAAATGACGAGTCCAACTAGCATGAACAGATGTCCCTCCATAAATCTGGTTCTTCTCCACCATGCAGAGCTATGGTGATGCTTCGGTCCAGTAACCGGTAACAGTGCAGGGACTTCTGCATCCTGAAGCACTCACAATATCTACCACTGTGCCTTTCGCCTTGCCCGTGCTGGAGCTATTGCATACTCACATCACAGATATAATCAGTCAGTTCCTTTTAAGTTCCCCAGAGCTTGTAGCAGAATACCAGTAATACTTTTAGCAGGCAGCGCTCTGAACCTCTACCGTTCTAGACAGGCGTCTGAATTATCTGAACTGCACTCTCTCTCTCTTGAGCCAGTTCTCGCTGACTGACTGTCGTCCTTCAGACACGAACTGACTGAGACAGACACTCTCTGACTGAACACCCTTGATGGTGCACAAGCTTTAAAATCTCGGGGTCGCTAAGTGCATGTTGGAATGAATGTTCTAGCATGTCTAAACCTGATCCTCCACAATCCTCCAGGTACTGCGTGCCTTCCACACCAGGGCTAACACACAGTGGTCAAAGCTGAAAACCGACCTGTAAGTCCTTCAGTGGTTGATGGGAATACAACGGCGGTTAAGCGGCAGACGTACGCCGTAAATCTAGCATGAGAATCCCACTTATGCTCGCTCATGCAACATTGACAAACATTAAGGATCAGCACTTGCAGCAGAGGAGGAGGGAAGCCTTGAGATGACAGCAGCCATTGTCGCTCAGGAACTGTCTGCAGGACCGAGGGGAGGAAGAAGAAAGAGGAGGAGGAGGATGAGGGGTATGTTTATTTTGGGGAGGAGTGCTTCTCAGGGGCAAGCAAAAATGTTGGCTTGCCAAGGTCAGGTACAGGGTTTGTGCATGACTGGAGGGATGTGGATTTGGCAGAAAGTGCTCCTCCACCCACCACTGGCAGTGCATCATTGACACCTGGAACATTGGCCCACATGTGTGATTATGTCTTGCGGATCCTAAAAAGGGACCCCCGCATTGCCAAAATTATGAAGGATGACGACTACTGGTTGGCCAGCATCCTCGATCCACGCTATAAAGGCAAATTACAGAACATCATGCCACAGGAGAACCTAGAGCTAATATTGGCGAACAAACAAGCAACTCTGGTAAACCGTTTGTTAGAGGCATTCCCAGCACACAGCAGCGGTGCAGGTTCTACCACGAGCCGTACTGGGCAACATGGAAGAGGTGTTCGTGGTGCACACAGCAGAAGTGGCGTTGGAGACGGGTTTCATGACCATGTTGTGGTCTGATTTCTCGAGTAACGCTCACACGACTGGTAATACTGAATCGATTGCAACAGACAGGAGACAGCAGTTGTCAACTATGGTTCAAAATGACCTCTCCTCCCCTATCGATGTTCTCCCTCACAGTTCATTTCCCTTTGACTACTGGGCCTGTAAACTGGACACCTGGCCTGAATTGGCACAATATGCCTTACAGGAGCTCGCTTGCCCTGCTGGTAGTGTGCTATCAGAAAGAGTCTTCAGTGCTGCTGGATCAATCCTGACAGAAAGAAGGACCCGGCTGTCAACCCAAAATGTAGGTGATCTCACCTTCATTAAAATGAACCATGCCTGGGTTTCAAAGGATTTTGTACCACCTTCCCCTGATGACACATAGGTTGCCAGCAAAATGGCTCGCTTTGTCCTCCTCTTCCTCCGACTTCTCCAATTCCTCCATTTGCAGCTGCTGAACGTCCAGCCTACACCTCAGCATATGCCAGTTTTTCCACCTCCCTAACTGGGCTGTACTCCCCCAGGGCGGCGTCAGCACCTGGCACACCCGGGCAAGTGCCGGGGCCTGAGCAGGTGGGGGTCCACTTGAGTCGCACAGCCAGGGCACTGGGGTACTCGGCACCGAGCCCGTTCACTTCACTGGGGGATGTCAGGGGTAGCGCAGCTCGGTCCGTGGCCCTGGCGATCACCATAAAATGTGGGATATTTACAGGGGATTGTAGTATATGTTCGTGACGCCACCTGTGGTTCCTGGTCAGGGTGACCAGCGCTGCAGGGTAGATCCTCTGATGGTTTGGGGCAGCAAGGTCTTAAGTTTCCCACAGGCGAGACTAATCCTCAGGGTGAATGGCGGTGTAAGGGTGCAGGAGCAATAATCCAAACACACACAAGACAGTCTCTTTCTGTACCTTTACTGGTTGTGAAGTTGCAGGCACGACCCGGGAAGCCGTCAGGGTGGAGGATGCATGTCCAGTAAATCACTGAGTAGGTGTAGGGCCTCCTTACTTCTTTATGTGTGTGAGTTTCTAACTTGCATAAAACAAAGTTTAACTCCGTTCCTTTCAGCTACGCCCGGCTGACCTTGTGATGGAGCCTTCTTTTGGACAGAACTAAGTCTCTATGTGCAGCGTCCTGCTAGACTCTTGTTCTTCCTGACCCCGGTTACCTATCAGCACTGTTGGGCCCCTGCGATCTGGAATCCAGCAGGGTCTCCGGTTTCTCTTACTAGTCCTGAAGAAGCTAGCAAGCTCGGACCCGGTGTCCGGTAGTGCAGAGCTGAGGTAAGCTATCAATGCTGTCGACCTCTGTCGCTCTCTCTTTCCCTTTTTCCACTTGCCTGTCGTCCTACTCACACCTTTAACATAAGCACAATCAGCATTAGATGTCAGCTTTCTTCGTCTTCACCGCTCTCTAAGCGTCGGCACGCTTACTTAATGAAACGCTCACTGAAGGTATCTCAGTAGACTCAACTTTGACCAGACTAAGTGGCAATCCGTCCCACTAATACTGGACTCCACGATGTAAGCTGAGTGTATGCTGAAGTCTTCAGGCTTTCAAATAAGTCTTTCTTTAGCTAGTCTTTCCCTCTCAGCTCGTCTGAGGTAACCAGACTGTCTGCTTTACAACACGCTCTGACAAGATCTCTTCAGCTCTCAGGCTAATCTGATCTAATGAGCTACTGCTGTCTATCTCCACACCCTTATATACCTGCGTACTCTTCAAGGGCTCCCTCTGGTGGCACCAGGGATATGTGAAGTGTGAATGAATATCAGGTGATTGTGGTTTACCTTTCATGCATCCTCCAGGGTAACATGTGGCTCCAGAGTGCAGCAGGGCTACACACACTCGCCGTCAGAGTCACCGGCGTACTATTAGGGGCCCTGTGCCAGTGCCATCGTCCACGAGTGGGCCCCCCTGCTTGCTCAGGGCTCCAGCACTTGTAATACTTACCTCTCCCTGCTCCACCGCTGTGACGTCTTCCACGTTTCCTGACAGTGACATTCAGGTCAGAGAGCGATGACGTCACGTCTGTGCTCCCTCTGCCTGAACAGTCACAGTGCAGAGAGCTGGAAGATTGTGACGCTGAGGAGTCCAGAGTAGAGCAGAGCCCAGCGAGGAGAGGTATTTCATTTTTTTTTAATGTTTGGAGCAATATATGGGGAGCATTATACACTGGAGAATTATATATGAGGCTCATCATACACTGGAGCATCATAGATAGGGCCCATCATACACTGGAGCATTATATACGGGGCCCATTATACACTGGAGCATCATATATGGGGCCCATCATATACTAGAGCATCATATGGGGTTCATTATGGGGCATCATATAGTGCCCTTTATATATGGAGAATCATATGGAGCATGTATGTTGCCTATTCTGTATGGAGCAATATATGGGGCCCATCATATACTGTATGGAGCTTTATATGGGGCTCATTATTCTGTATGGAGGACTATGTGGTGGCCATAATACTGTATGGAGGAATATACTGTCCAGTTTTTGAGCTATTGTAGAATTTACAATAGATATCACTCATGTAATGTAAGAAGTGAAGTATTTGGCATTGTACTATACCTATATTTCTCTGCCGTATCGGAGCATCATGAATTGTGCTATGTGTTAAAGGGGCCCACTGACACTCTTTCGCCCGGGGCCCATAAAAACCTGGAGCCATCCCTGCCCCCCCACAACTTTAGCCAAATAACCCCCAGTTTTCGAAGCGTTACTATTATTATAAAGTAACTTAAGGTTGACGAGCTTAAGTAATAAGAATTGATGTCGTTGGCATTGAAATGGGCACTGTAGGTGTTTACTGTCCTCCACTCACTGCCAACTTTTATTCCCCAATGACTTGCATTGGGGTCGGGTCTCCGACTATTGACGAAACCCGACTCGACCCTCCCGGAGACAAAGACTCTACTGAAGACTCTTTCTGATAGCACACTACCAGCAGGGCAAGCGAGCTCCTGTAAGGCATATTGTGCCAATTCAGGCCAGGTGTCCAGTTTACAGGCCCAGTAGTCAAAGGGGAATGACCGGTGAGGGAGAACATCGATAGGGGAGGAGAGGTCATTTTGAACCATAGTTGACAACTGCTGTCTCCTGTCTGTTGCAATCGATTCAGTATTACCAGTCGTGTGAGCGGTACTCGAGAAATCAGACCACAACATGGTCATGAAACCCCTGTCTCCAACGCCACTTCGGCTGTGTGCACGACGAACACCTCTTCCATGTTGCCCAGTACGGCTCGTGGTAGAACCTGCACCGCTGCTGTGTGCTGGGAATGCCTCTAACAAACGGTTTACCAGAGTTGCTTGTTTGTTCGCCAATATTAGCTCTAGGTTCTCCTGTGGCATGATGTTCTGTAATTTGCCTTTATAGCGTGGATCGAGGATTCTGGCCAACCAGTAGTCGTCATCCTTCATAATTTTGGCAATGCGGGGGTCCCTTTTTAGGATCCGCAAGACATAATCACACATGTGGGCCAATGTTCCAGGTGTCAGTGATGCACTGCCAGTGGTGGGTGGAGAACTTTCTGCCAAATCCACATCCCTCCAGTCATGCACAAACCCTGTACCTGACCTTGGCAAGCCAACATTTTTGCTTGCCCCCTGAGAATCATCCTCCTCCACAAAATAATCATCCCCCTCATCCTCCTCCACCTCGTCCAGGACAGTTCCCTTTGCAGACAATGGCTGACTGTCATCAAGGCTTCCCTCCTCCTCCTCCTCCTCCTCCGCTGCAGACGCTTTATCCTTAATGTGCGTCAAAGTTTGCATGAGCAGACACATAAGTGGGATGCTCATGCTTATGATGGCGTCGTCTGCGCTTACCAACCGTGTGCATTCCTCAAAACACTGAAGGACTTTACAGAGGTCTTTCAGCTTTGACCACTGCACACCCGACAACTCGATGTCTGCCCTCAAACTGCCTGCCCGTGTATCCTCCCACAAATGCATTACAGCCTGCCTCTGTTCGCACAGCCTCTCAACCATGTGCATGGTGGAGTTCCACCTTGTTGCAACGTCTATGATTAGGCGATGCTTGGGGAGATGGAGCGATCGCTGCAGCCTCTGCATACGACTGGAGTCTACGGGCGAGTGATGGATGTGCGAGCACAGTCTTCGCACCTTATGGAGCAGGCCTGGTAACTCCGGATAATTATTTATGAAGCACTGCACCACCAGGTTCAAGGTGTGAGCCAGGCAAGGTATGTGTCTGACTTTTGCCAGGGCTATGGCTGCCACAAAATTATGGCCGTTATCACTGACTACCTTGCCTGGCTCAAGATGTAGACTGCCCAGCCATGACATGGCTGCAAGTAGTCGGCCAGTACCTCCGCGGTGTGTCTGTTGTCGCCCAAAGACATCATCTTTAAAACATCCTGCTAACACTTACCATTAGCTGTTAGATAGTGGGACACCTCGTGTGCAACACTGGCAGCTGCGGATGGAGTGCTGGTGTGACTGCGCTCTGTCGACGAGCTTTAGCTTCTGGAGGAGGAGGGTCGAACGCCTACAGCCAACTGTTGCCTATACCGTGGGATAGGCAGCACTGTCCCACAGCCGCTGTCCCCTGTGGAGCCTGCATCCACCACATTAACCCAGTGCACAGTGATGGACACGTAACGGCCCTGGCCATGCCTACTGGCCCAAGCATCTGTTGTGAGGTGCACCTCTCCACTCACTGATTGTTTGAGTGCATGAACAATGCGGTCTTTCACATGCAGGTGGAGGGCAGGGATGGCTTTTCTAGAAAAGAAGTGCCGACTGGGTAGGTCATAGCGTGGGCAGCGTAGGCTGTTGTGAATGGGCTTGAGATGAGTTCTGAGCAGAGGCTCCCTCTGGTGGTTACAAGTGGTACTGGACTGTCCAGTGAAGATTGTGAGGATTGGGAATCAGGTGTTACTGACTGGTCTTATATAAGGGAGTCGCCTTCCCATCAGGGTTGCCGGTGATCAATTGTTCTGGTCTCAATCCTTGATTCCTGTTTCCTTTGTAGCCTGCTGTGTTGTGTCTGCATCTCCTGCTAACAGATAAGACATTTTCTTCTTTTTGTTTTTGTGCTTGATTTTTGCATTTTGTCCTGCACTTCTGTGGGAGCCTTCAGGGTCCCCTCCGGGGGCTTTTGCCCTCTCAGTTTAGTTCAGCCACTGATGTTTGTACTTTTGCTTTTTCCAGTTTTTTCAGTGGCTGCTGTTTTGATTTTGTTACACCAGAGAACTATTTTAGGTGGTAGAGGTCGTGTGATCTCAGGTGTTTTTGAAATTAGTAGAGTTGGTGCTTTTCAGGGTTTTTTGAGATTGCAGTAAGTACCCTTCCTATCCTTTTCTATTTAGGTAGTTTGGGCCCCAACGTTTGCTCATACTATTTTCTGTCTGTGTCAGTATTTCTTCTTGTCTAACCGCCATTACATGTTTGGGGGCTTTCTATTATCTTTGCGGATCTGCTCCGGGGCAGACAGCTTTCCTCTTTCTATCTTTAGGCGTAGTTAGTTTCTCAGGCTGTGACGAGGCGTCTAGGACCAACGTAGGAACGCTCCACGGCTGCCTCTAGTTGTGGTGGTTAGTCAGGGTACTGCAATCTCATAGATTCCAACTGCTCTGGTGTATTCCCTTTTTTACCTGCACTCCTCAGCTACCGAAACATAACAGTATCACCGGCCAAAAATTTAAAATTGTATGGTACTCACAGAAGGGAAAAATATTTTGAAAGAAAAAAAAAGGTTGTCAGAGTTGTCAGAGATATTTTTCCTGTTTGTTACTTTTTTTTTTCCCTCTGTATCTCTGGGTGCTGGGGAGGATCTTTTCTCCCAATGGAGTTTGCACAGTTGTCTGGCCGTGTGGATCAGCTTGCCACTGAGGTTCAGAGTATTGCTGCATATCTTGCTAGGTTGCCTGTTGTGGAACCTAGGATCCCCATGCCAGATTTGTTTTTAGGGGATCGAGCTAAGTTTCAGAATTTCAAAAATAATTGTAAATTGTTTTTTGCCTTAAAATCTAAGTCCTCAGGGAACGCAGCGCAGCAGGTTCAAATTGTCATCTCTCTCCTGCGCGGCGATCCTCAGGATTGGGCTTTTTCCCTGATACCTGGGGATCCTGTTTTGAGTGATGTTGATACATTTTTTCAGGCCTTGGGGTTATTGTACGATGAGCCTAATGTCACTGATCAAGCTGAAAAAGCCTTGTTGGCATTAAATCAGGGGCTTGATGACGCTGAGTTATACTGTCAGAGATTCCGTAGGTGGGCAGTCCTGACCAGATGGAATGACGACGCTTTGGCAGCCCTTTTTCGGAAGGGTCTGTCAGATAATGTAAAGGATGTTATGGTGGGATTCTCTGTCCCCTCTGGTCTCAATGATTCTATGTCATTAGGCGATTCAAATTGACAGACGTTTGCGTGAGCGGAGAAGTATGCGTGGAATGTGTTGCCTTGTGAATCTGCTTCTGAATCCATGCAGTGTGATAGAGTGGTTTCTGGGGCACAGCGTCATGAGTTTCGGAAGCGCAATGGGTTGTGTTTCTACTGTGGTGATGCCTCTCATGCTATTTCAGTCTGCCCTAAGCGGGGAAGACGTTTTGCACGCTCAGTTGTCTTGGGCAGTGTTCAGACTAAGTTTTTATTAACTGTCACCCTGATATGCTCTCTGTCCTCATTTTCTGCTCAGGCTTTCGTTGATTCGGGAGCAGCTATTAACCTGATGGATTTTGATTTTGCTAAACATTGTGGGTTTCCCTTGATACCCCTACAGAAGTCTATTCCCCTTCTGGGGATCGATTCTACCCCTTTGGCTGAGAATAAACCTCAGTTTTCTACTCAGGTGATAATGAAGGTTGAACCTGATCTTCAGGAGAGCTGCAAATTTTTGGTGCTGTATAATCTACATGACATTATCGTACTGGGTTTCCCTTGGTTACAAACTCATAATCCTGTTTTGGATTGGAAATCTGTGTCTGTAACCAGTTGGGGCTGCCAATGTGTTAATACCAACACTCCTGTTTTTTCTGCCTCCCCCAAGGCTCAGGATGTTCCTGATTTTTTGATTGATTTTTCTGATGTGTTTAGCGAAAGTAAATCTGCATCCTTACCTCCCCATAGGAGCTATGACTGCGCTATTGAATTAGTGCCTGGTAGTAAATTCCCTAAAGGTCGCCTTTTTAACTTGTCTGTACCTGAACATGACGCTATGCGGTCTTATATCAAGGAATCATTGGAGAAGGGTCATATCAGACCATCCTCTTCACCCTTAGGTGCCGGTTTTTTCTTTGTGGCCAAAAAGGATGGTTCATTGAGGCCGTGCATTGATTATCGTCTTTTGAACAATATTACTGTGAAATATCAATATCCGTTACCCTTGATTTCTGACCTGTTTTCCAGGGTGAAAAATGCTACTTGGTTTACCAAGCTTGACCTCAGGGGGGCGTATAACCTTATTCGCATTAAGCACGGGGATGAATGGAAGACGGCATTCAATACCCCTGAAGGGCATTTTGAGTACCTAGTGATGCCCTTTGGCCTCACTAATAGTGTTGAGCGATACGATACTGCAAATATCGGCTATCGGCCGATATTAGCTCTATCGGCCTTTCGATAATTCGTTTCGATATTTTCGTCTTATCGAATACCGGAATCGGATTTGTCACTGTCACTGTGAGTGTCCGTCGGTCGGGTCTGTCAGGAGTCAGCGGCACTTACCTGGCAGAAGATCTCCGGCGGTCACGTCCTGGACTGCTTGATGGCCGCCATTATCTTCTCCCTGGCGGTCACATGCAGTTTTTCGCGATAACTGCAGTGACTGCAGGGTAATCCCGGCCGTAAAGCAGTCCGATGACGTCACCGCCAGGGAAGCAGGTAATCAGCTGTGCTGCGCCGGGATGACAGCCTCTGCCTGTCATTCTGATGTAGCAGAGCTGGATCGTCGTGGGACACTCGTTACTATGGACTGCGTCGGTCAGGTGGTATACTTTTTTTTTTTTTTTTCATTTTTTTACAGGAGATCGATGGCGTCGCAGGATGAGACTGTAATAAAAGTAATGAAAACTGTGTTTTTTTTTTTTTTATTAAATTAAAAAACTTTTTTATGAACATTCACCCGTCCGGGTACATAAACAATTTAACTATTTACATACAGGGACCCTGTCCGGGTTATTTATAATTCTTTGGCAGGGGTGTTCCAGGTACCACCTGGTACTCTTCTGATGCTTGCCAAACATCCGAGGCACCAAGGACCACCAGGACCTGATGACGTCGTGTGGCCTGTACAGTCAAGTCGTGACCCGCTATCTGGGTCTGTGTGGCCACCTCTTTCATCTCCCTCCGGGTCTGGAACCCTATGTCCCGGACTGAACGAACCCCAGGGGGCCTAACAGGCGCCGGGTACGGGCCAGCTATACTTATCATGTCCATAGCTGGGGCTGCTGAGGAGACCACTGAGGGAGGCTTGGGAGATTTACGGCGTGGGGTGGGCACTTTTGCAGAGGCCTGGATGTGGGAGGCTGAAGGCTCCGAGGGTCTCACAGGTTCCTGACACTCTGGGGAGTAGGGGTCGCACCTGGTAACATTTAGGGCGTACCATCCATTGTAACCCCAGTGTCGGGTGTAAGTCACCAAGTCTCCTGGCAACAGGTCCCTCCCCGGGTGTCCTTCTGGGAGGTGAGCCTCCACGTCCCGCCGGTTCACAAAAACTTCTAAATAAAGTCCAGGCTCCTGGATGAAGCCCCAACCACCTTTCAATTTAAAGCTCCGTACTGCACCCTTACGCCGCGGCTCACACAGGGTTCCTTTATCCTTTCTCATCCGGTCCTTATCTGCTCGGTCCTTCTCCAGGTTACGTTGCCGAAGTTTTTGGGATTCTCGCTGCTCCCTTTGTCGCTCTGCTTCTCTCTCCCAACGTCTCCACTCTTCCTCCTGACGCCGGTTGAAATCTCTCCACCAGCAGCTCCATGTCTCCACCATCAAACTGCAGCTTACAGTGTCCGGTTTGCGGCAGCTCTCCTGGCGCCCCCCAGTCCTGGCGGCGCTCACCTGCGGAGGAAGCAGCCGGCTCTGGAACAGATGACAGTCGGGGCTCCGGGACAGGCAGGTAGACCTCTGGTGCCTGCGCGGCCTCCTCCATGAGGACGGGTGTCGCTTCTTCTGTCTCAGCGACGGGGGCAGACAGCGGGATCTGGGGTGCTGCCGGTGCAGCGTTTTTTGCACGAACGGGTGCCTCCACTGCGACAACGTCAACCGGATCACATTGCAAGGACTCCTCTACTAGAACGGGTGCCTCACCTTCCGGTACAGACACTTCAGGTAAGAGGGATTGGCGCCGCTCCAAGTTTAGTTTTAGGGCACGCCAGCTGGCTTCCATCCTGGCGACCTCCTCCCGGTACCGGGCCAGGCCTCTTAGGGTATCCTCCGCTTCTTGCAGCGTAGGAGGGTTTCCAGGCCGGGTGCCCAACGGTGGTTCCGTGTCGATCGGGTCGCTTCCGTGGGGGGAGAGCTCTGACTGCTCCATCCCTTCACACTTCTGCTCGTGTCCATTAGCCATCTCTGCCAAGTCACATGTGTCATTAGCATCTGGAGAGGGCCCCTCTTTTGTAGGGAGGCGGGACCTTCGTGTTAGTTTCCGCACACTGAGGAGGATGAGGAGGCGGAACTGAAGAGCTGTGGGGCACGATCTTACATTGCAGTACCATTTAGAGCCATCGTTTTCGCGTCACTGAGTGAGTGTACACCCACGAAGAGCACGCCCTTCTTCTTCACCAGTGCCTCGTCGTGACGAGATATGGCGGAAAAATGGCAAATACATTCTCTGATGATTTTAGCAATTCTCAAGCACAAAACCAGTTCAATTCAGGCACACAGGACTCGCTTATAGCGAGCTACAGAATCCTGTTCGTGACGCCCAAGTTGAGTCGCACAGAGCCAGAGGTTTTGGGGGTACTCGGTACCGAGCCCGTCGACTTCTATGGGGTATGTCACGGCTTTACCCGGCAATTGAATCAGAGTCTATTTTACTATGTAGAAGTGTATAAACTATAAATATATGTATATATATATGTCACAATGACATGTATATATATATATATATGTATTCTATGTGTGTATATTTTGTGTTTACAACGAAAGAAAGGGGTTTTTTTGTTGCGATATTTTGTTCCCATAGACTTACATGGGACTTCCGGTATCGAAATCGGATATCGACGATATTTAGTGCTATCGGCGATACCATTCCGATCCGATATTTTTAGATATCGAGCATTATCGCTCAACACTACTCACTAATGCTCCTTCTGTCTTCCAGTCCTTCATGAATGACATTTTCAGGGATTTTGTGGATAAATTTCTGATTGTTTATTTGGATGATATCTTGATTTTTTCTAATGACTGGGACTCTCATGTGAAACATGTTCGAACTGTATTCCAGATTTTGAGAGAGAATGCTCTGTATGTGAAGGGATCAAAGTGTCTTTTTGGCGTACAGAGGATCTCATTTCTGGGATTCATTTTGTCCCCATCTGTTATTGAAATGGACCTGGTCAAGGTTCAGGCCATCTATGATTGGGTCCAACCTACTTCATTAAAGGCTCTTCAAAGATTCTTGGGTTTTGCCAATTTTTATCGTAAATTTATTGGTAATTTCTCGGTTATTGTTAAACCATTAACTGATTTGACCAGAAAGGGTTCTGATGTGGTGAATTGGCCTCCTGAGGCAGTCTCTGCATTTCAGGAACTTAAGCAGAGATTCACTTCTGCTCCTGTTCTACGGCAGCCTGATGTTTCTCTGCCATTTCAGGTGGAGGTTGATGCCTCTGAAATTGGGGCAGGTGCCGTTTTGTCCCAAAGAGATCCAGAGACCTCTAAAAGTAACCCTTGTGCCTTTTTCTCTCGAAAATTTACTCCTACTGAACGTAATTATGACGTGGATAATCGGGAGTTATTGGCCATGAAGTGGGCTTTTGAAGAGTGGAGACATTGGCTGGAGGGAGCCAAACATCAGGTGGTGGTCCTTACGGACCATAAGAATCTGGTCTATCTGGAATCTGCCAAGCGACTTAATCCTAGACAGGCCAGGTGGGCCTTGTTTTTCACACGTTTTAATTTTGTGGTTTCCTTTCTTCCTGGCACTAAGAATGTTAAGGCGGATGCCCTCTCGAGGAGTTTCCTTGCGGACTCTCCTGAGTTATCTGATCCTTCTGTTATTTTGAAAGAGGGTGTAGTTCTTTCCGCCATCTCACCCAATTTGAGACTTGCTCTGGAGGGGTGTCAGGAGGATAGGCCCGAGCGCTGCCCTGTTGGAAAATTGTTTGTCCCGGACCAGTGGAAAAAGAGTGTGATGTCTGAGATTCATTGTTCCGCATTGGCTGGTCATCCCGGAATTTTTGGTACCAGAGACTTGGTTAGTCGGTCCTTTTGGTGGCCTACCTTGTCTCGTGATGTCAGGGAATTTGTGCAGTCCTGCGGGACTTGCTCTCGCTCCAAGCCTTGCTCTCGCTCTAGTGGTTTGTTGATGCCATTGCCTGTGCCTAAGAGACCATGGACCCATATCTCTATGGATTTCATTTCCGACCTCCCTGTTTCTCAGAGAATGACCACCATCTGGGTGATTTGTGATAGGTTTTCCAAGATGATACATCTTGTGCCATTACCTAAGTTGCCTTCCTCCTCTGAATTGGTGCCGTTGTTCCTTCAGCACGTGGTTCGTTTACACGGCATTCCTGAGAACATTGTGTCTGACAGAGGAGTCCAGTTTGTTTCCAGATTTTGGAGGACCTTTTGTTCTAAACTTGGTGTTCAATTGTCTTTCTCCTCGGCGTTTCATCCTCAGACCAATGGTCAAACTGAGAGAACAAACTAGACATTGGAGACTTATCTAAGATGCTTTGTGTCTGCTGATCAGGATGACTGGGTCTCTTTTTTGCCTTTGGCTGAGTTTGCTCTTAATAATAGGGCTAGCTCTGCCACTTTGATGTCTCCTTTTTTTTGTAATTCTGGGTTTCACCCTCGATTTTCTTCAGGACAGACGGAGGCTTCTGTCTGTCCAGGTGTTGACTCTGTTGTGGAGCGTATGCAACAGATTTGGGACCAGGTAGTGGAGAGGTTGTCCCTCTCTCAGGAGAGGGCCCAGTGGTTTGCTAACCGCATAGGACTGATGGTCCTCGGTTTAAAGTGGGGGACTTGGTCTGGTTGTCCTCAAAAAAATATTCCTATGAGAGTGGCATCTCCTAAATTTAAGCCTAGGTTCATTGGACCTTATAAGTGTCACGCTGTATAGCAGATATATATATGTGATGACAATAATCTATATCAAAAGGGCAACATACTATATAACATGCGCATAGCTATATGATAACATAGATTTACCTGACAGAAAGTCCAGTGGGTCAAAACGGAATCCGTTATACGCTGTCTCCGGCTAGAGGGTGACCGGGGTCTAAGCTGACCCTAACTGGGGTCCTAACTAATCCCTCAACCTGGAGGTACTGTTAAAGGTACAGAGGTCCAGGCCACCAGCGTAAACCCTGTCTCCTATCAATCCCTGCCAACTGTATTCTAGTCCTAAGAAGGACCCTGAATACCACCAAAGGGAATGACCGGGTAACGGTTAATGAACAGAAAGACATACAAGAAAGATAAGAAATAAAGTAAATAAAGTCTTACATACAACACTCACACACAGTAGGAACACCTTAGGTCTCAGAGATAAACTATAAGCTGTAAGAGTAAAAACAACTAAGGAGCTCTTAGCTTAAGTATTCTCAGAACCGATCCAGTCTGCTAGACTACATGAATGCTTTCACCGACATCCAACACCCAGACTGGCAGGAATATAAAGGAAACTAATTAGAACATAATCCAAAGCAGCCGGCGAGGCTGGACCTAGTCTTAGCAACGAGCTAGGTAAAATTAACTCTCTCATTACCAAACACAAAGAAACAGCAGCTCAGCTGTGAGAAGTCAGAATGTGCAATCGCGACGATCTTCGTGGCGATGCACCCATGACAGTACCCCCCCTTCTACGAGGGCCTCCGGACCCTCATGACCAGGTCTGTCCGGGTAAATTGTGTGAAAGGTCCGAACCAATCGATCTGCGTTATCATCAGATGCAGGGACCCACGTCCTCTCCCCAGGACCATACCCCCTCCAATGAACTTCCACGTTATCATTGACTACCACTGAAGGAGGAGGTAGAGGTGACGGTATGACTGGTGCCACATACTTTTTAAGTAATGACTTGTGAAACACATTATGAATTTTAAACGTAGGAGGGAGGTCCAGACGAAATGCCACAGGATTAATTATGGAACTGATCCTGTATGGCCCGATGAATCTGGGACCCAACCTCCAGGAGGGAACTTTAAGTTTTATATTCCTGGTAGACAACCACACCAGATCGTTCACCCTCAGATCTAGACCAGAAACTCTCCTCCTATCAGCCATCCGTTTGTAAGGGTTCTCCGTAACCTTCAGTCTTAAGCGATCTGGAACTATCAGTCTCCCTGGAAGTCCCACAGGGGCGTCCCCCTGAGCCCCCAATACCTCCCCCTCAAGCTCAGAGCATACAGCTGACACTACAACTCCCTCCTGAGGAATAGGAACCGGATCATCCGTCTTCCCGGCCCCTGGGAAAGTACGAGATAAGGCATCAGGAAGCAACTTTATTGAGAAGTCATATGTGCGATGAGGAGGTAACTCTTTACACCCCTCCTCTGAGAACTTCACCCAAAAGTCCTCCAGAAAAGGAGGCAAAGTCCTAGGCACAACCGCACCGATGACCGTGCTCATGCAGTTATTCTTGCAAATTCACCCCACTGGCTTATCTTTCTGGATTGCCAATCAATCACTGGGTTATGTTTAGCCAACCAAGGAAGTCCCAACACAATAGGAGCAGGCAGACCCTCCAACACATAACAAGACAATTGCTCTTTATGTATTGGCCAAACCGGTCCCTATACTCTCTATTGATTCTAGACCTCTTGGTCAAGGTAGCTTGGTACAAGCTGTTCATAACATAGATCTTCGAGTAGGGGCAATACATAAAGAGCAATTGTCTTGTTATGTGTTGGAGGGTCTGCCTGCTCCTATTGTGTTGGGACTTCCTTGGTTGGCTAAACATAACCCAGTGATTGATTGGCAATCCAGAAAGATAAGCCAGTGGGGTGAATTTTGCAAGAATAACTGCATGAGCACGGTCATCGGTGCGGTTGTGCCTAGGACTTTGCCTCCTTTTCTGGAGGACTTTTGGGTGAAGTTCTCAGAGGAGGGGTGTAAAGAGTTACCTCCTCATCGCACATATGACTTCTCAATAAAGTTGCTTCCTGATGCCTTATCTCGTACTTTCCCAGGGGCCGGGAAGACGGATGATCCGGTTCCTATTCCTCAGGAGGGAGTTGTAGTGTCAGCTGTATGCTCTGAGCTTGAGGGGGAGGTATTGGGGGCTCAGGGGGACGCCCCTGTGGGACTTCCAGGGAGACTGATAGTTCCAGATCGCTTAAGACTGAAGGTTACGGAGAACCCTTACAAACGGATGGCTGATAGGAGGAGAGTTTCTGGTCTAGATCTGAGGGTGAACGATCTGGTGTGGTTGTCTACCAGGAATATAAAACTTAAAGTTCCCTCCTGGAGGTTGGGTCCCAGATTCATCGGGCCATACAGGATCAGTTCCATAATTAATCCTGTGGCATTTCGTCTGGACCTCCCTCCTACGTTTAAAATTCATAATGTGTTTCACAAGTCATTACTTAAAAAGTATGTGGCACCAGTCATACCGTCACCTCTACCTCCTCCTTCAGTGGTAGTCAATGATAACGTGGAAGTTCATTGGAGGGGTATGGTCCTGAGGAGAGGACGTGGGTCCCTGCGTCTGATAACGCAGATCGATTGGTTCGGACCTTTCACACAATTTACCCGGACAGACCTGGTCATGAGGGTCCGGAGGCCCCTCGTAGAAGGGGGGGTACTGTCATGGGTGCATCGCCACGAAGATCGTCGCGATTGCACATTCTGACTTCTCACAGCTGAGCTGCTGTTTCTTTGTGTTTGGTAATGAGAGAGTTAATTTTACCTAGCTCGTTGCTAAGACTAGGTCCAGCCTCGCCCGGCTGCTTTGGATTATGTTCTAATTAGTTTCCTTTATATTCCTGCCAGTCTGGGTGTTGGATGCCGGTGAAAGCATTCATATAGTTTAGCAGACTGGATCGGTTCTGGGAATACTTAAGCTAAGAGCTCCTTAGTTGTTTTTACTCTTACAGCTTATAGTTTATCTCTGAGACCTAAGGTGTTCCTACTGTGTGTGAGTGTTGTATGTAAGACTTTATTTACTTTATTTCTTGTCTTTCTTCTATGTCTTTCTGTTCATTAACCGTTACCCGGTCATTCCCTTTGGTGGTATTCAGGGTCCTTCTTAGGACTAGATTACAGTTGGCAGGGATTGATAGGAGACAGGGTTTACGCTGGTGGCCTGGACCTCTGTACCTTTAACAGTACCTCCAGGTTGAGGGATTAGTTAGGACCCCAGTTAGGGTCAGCTTAGACCCCGGTCACCCTCTAGCCGGAGACAGCGTATAACGGATTCCGTTTTGACCCACTGGACTTTCTGTCAGGTAAATCTATGTTATCATATAGCTATGCGCATGTTATATAGTATGTTGCCCTTTTGATATAGATTATTGTCATCACATATATATATCTGCTATACAGCGTGACATTTTCACCGGCATCCAACACCCAGACTGGCAGGAATATAAAGGAAACTAATTAGAACATAATCCAAAGCAGCCGGGCGAGGCTGGACCTAGTCTTAGCAACGAGCTAGGTAAAATTAACTCTCTCATTACCAAACACAAAGAAACAGCAGCTCAGCTGTGAGAAGTCAGAATGTGCAATCGCGACGATCTTCGTGGCGATGCACCCATGACAATAAGATCATGGAGATTCTTAATCCTGTTTCTTTTCGTTTGCTTCTTCCAGGGACATTTAAGATCCATAACGTGTTCCACAAGTCCTTGTTGAAGAGGTTTGTTGAGCCAGTGGTTCCTACTGCTGTGCCTCCTGACCCTGTTTTGGTTGAGGGCAATTTGGAGTATGTGGTTGAGAAAATATTGGATTCTCGTTTTTCTAGACGGAAACTCCAGTATTTGGTTAAGTGGAGAGGTTATGGTCAGGAAGACAATTCTTGGGTGTTTGCTTCGGACATCCATGCTAGGAGACTCATCCGTGCGTATCACAGAGCTCATCCTGACCGACCTGGTTGCTCAAATGAGGGTTCGGTGACCCCTCCTCAAGGGGGGGGTACTGTTGTGAATGGGCTTGAGATGAGTTCTGAGCAGAGGCTCCTCTGGTGGTTACAAGCGGTACTGGACTGTCCAGTGAAGATTGTGAGGATTGGGAATCAGGTGTTACTGACTGGTCTTATATAAGGGAGTCGCCTTCCCATCAGGGTTGCCGGTGATCAATTGTTCTGGTCTCAATCCTTGATTCCTGTTTCCTTTGTAGCCTGCTGTGTCGTGTCTGCATCTCCTGCTAACAGATAAGACATTTTCTTCTTTTTGTTTTTGTGCTTGATTTTTGCATTTTGTCCTGCACTTCTGTGGGGGCCTTCAGGGTCCCCTCCAGGGGCTTTTGCCCTCTCAGTTTAGTTCAGCCACTGATGTTTGTACTTTTGCTTTTTCCAGTTTTTTCAGTGGCTGCTGTTTTGATTTTGTTACACCAGAGAACTAATTTAGGTGGTGGAGGTCGTGTGATCTCAGGTGTTTTTGAAATTAGTAGAGTTGGTGCTTTTCAGGGTTTTTTGAGATTGCAGTAAGTACCCTTCCTATCCTTTTCTATTTAGGTAGTTTGGGCCCCAACGTTTGCTCATACTATTTTCTGTCTGTGTCAGTATTTCTTCTTGTCTAACCGCCATTACATGTTTGGGGGCTTTCTATTATCTTTGGGGTTCTGCTCCGGGGCAGACAGCTTTCCTCTTTCTATCTTTAGGCGTAGTTAGTTTCTCAGGCTGTGACGAGGCGTCTAGGACCAACGTAGGAACGCTCCACGGCTGCCTCTAGTTGTGGTGGTTAGTCAGGGTACTGCAATCTCATAGATTCCAACTGCTCTGGTGTATTCCCTTTTTTACCTGCACTCCTCAGCTACCGAAACATAACAGCAGGCCATGAGCTCTCGGAACGCTGCGCTTTCAACCAAATGGAAGGGCATCATCTCTAATGAGATCAGTTTGGCAATGTAGGCGTTCAAAGTCAGTGTACGCGGATGAGAGGATGAGTACTTTCTTCTCCTACTCAGAGTGTCTGCTAGGGTGAGCTGGACTTGAGAGCTGCATATGGGTGAACTACGGGTGGACATGACTGATTGCGACGACACCTCAACATTTCTTGCTGCTGGTGTGCTAATCGATGGGCTTACAATGGGGGAAGCCATGTAGCGTTGCTGGCTGCCTTCAGTCGGAGCAGGTGCACATGTGCTACCTGAGGTTTTGTAGTCCGTCCACGCTTGCAAGTGCATGGTGTTTAAATGTCTAAGCATGCAACTGGTATTCAAATTTCGGAAATTTTTCCCTCGGCTAAAGGTCCTTCCGCACTTCTTACAGATAACCTTTGCCTCATCAATAGGATTTTGGTCAAAAAAGTGCCACACTGCACTCTTCCTACTATGGGAAAACTTTTCAGGGCTTGCACACTGTGCTAATTTGACCATCTGGCCAAGCTGTCCTGCAACTCTTTTTGTTTTTTTTTACACCTTTTTGGACTGCTACGGGCCTGCCAGATAACCGCAGCTGCGATGTCGATGCCTGCTGCGGATCCTCCTCTTCTGAGCTATTGCCAACGGCACCCTTTTCCCCCACTGGATGCCAATCCAGGGTTAACAACTGGGTCATCCATCACCTCCTCTTCAATTTCACCTGCACCTTCCTCTGTGTCACCGTGTAAGGTGGTATAGTATGCGGGAAGGGGCACCTGGGTTTCATCAGGGTCAGAATCTGGCTCAGTAGACTGCGAGGGCAATGTAGTGCTCTGGGTGAATGTACCAGCAGAATCATATAGCAGTGGCTGTGCATCAGTGCACTCCATGTCACATTCATCTTGGACTAGGGAATTCAGGATTTGACTTGATAACCCAGGCATGGTATGTGAAAAGAGCTCCAGGGAGTAATCTGAAGTGTGGGCTGCCGCATCCTTCCCTTTTGTTGGGGGTGAAGGACACAAGGAAAGGTGTTGTTCCTGACCAGGAGCCTGCACTGACGACTCAGTGCTTGCAGTTTTTGAAACTTCAGAAGAGGAGGCGATAGAGCTGGAGGCTGTTTCGGCAGTGTAAGCCAAAACCTGTTCCTGATGCTCCGGCTTTAAAAGCGGTTTACCTACTCCCAGAAAAGGGAGCCTTCCAGGCCTTCTGGAGCCAGACGATGATGCAGGCTCAACACCTCCTGCCTTAGGTGCTATTGTGCTTTTGGCACTACCAGCAGATGCACCACCTACCACCATCAGTACCAGTTGGCCCCCCCTTCCCTCATCCGCGGCTTCTTCCACCATACTTCCTCATGTTTGGGAAAATGTACCAAAAATACCAGCAGATATATGGTACTGTATCAGAAGCGTACAGTTGTATACGGTGAAGGTGAAAAATTAAATCTCCGTATATATTTCCGGAGTCACACACAGACGCTCACGCAGTATGGATTTGACCAGAATACAAAAAGCAGAAAAAGGGCACTGTATCAGAAGATACCAGGTGTATTTAGTGTAGGGGAAAATTTAAATCTCCGTATAAATTTCCGGAGTCACACACTGACGCTCTCTCAGTATGGAGTTGACCGTAATACAAAAGGCAGTAAAAAGGTACTGTATCAGAAGATACCAGGTGTATATAGTATAGGGGAAAATTTAAATCTCTGTATATATTTCCGGAGTCACACACAGACGCTCTCTCAGTATGGATTTGACCGTAATACAAAAGGCAGAAAAAAGGTTCTGTATCAGAAGATACCAGGTGTATATAGTGTAGGGGAAAATTTAAATCTCTGTATATATTTCCGGAGTCACATACAGACGCTCTCTCAGTATGGATTTGACCGTAATAAAAAAGGCAGAAAAAAGGTACTGTATCAGAAGATACCAGGTGTATATAGTGTAGGGGAAAATTTAAATCTCCGTATATATTTCCGGAGTCACATACAGACGCTCTCTCAGTATGGATTTGACCGTAATACAAAAGGCAGAAAAAAGGTTCTGTATCAGAAGATACCAGGTGTATATAGTGTTGGGGAAAATTTAAATCTCCGTATATATTTCCGGAGTCACATACAGACGCTCTCTCAGTATGGATTTGACCGTAATAAAAATGGCAGAAAAAAGGTACTGTATCAGAAGCGTACAGCTGTATACGTTGAAGGGGAAACTTTAAATCTCCATATATATTTCCGGAGTCACACACAGACGCTCTCTCAGAATTGATTTGACCGTAATACAAAAGGCAGAAAAAAGGTACTGTATCAGAAGCGTACAGCTGTATACAGTGTAGGGGAAAATTTAAACCTCTGTATATATTTCCGGAGTCACACACAGACGCTCACTCAGTATGGATTTGACCAGAATACAAAAAGCAGAAAAAGGGTACTGTTTCAGAAGATACCAGGTGTATATAGTGTAGGGGAAAATTTAAATCTCCGTATATATTTCCATCGTCACACAGAGACACTCTCTCAGTATGGATTTGACCGTAATACAAAAGGCAGAAAAAAGGTACTGTATCAGAATATACCAGCTGTATTCGGTGAAGGGGAAAATTTAATTCTCCGTATATATTTCCGGAGTCACACACAGACGCTCACTCGGTCGTGATTTGACCATAATACAAAAGGCAGAAAAATGGTACTGTATCAGAAGATACCAGGTGTATATAGTGTAGGGAAAAATTTAAATCTCCGTATACATTTCCGGAGTCACACACAGACGCTCTCTCAGTATGGATTTGACCGTAATACAAAAAGCAGAAAAACGGTACTGTATCAGAAGATACCAGGTGTATATAGTGTAGGGGAAAATTTAAATCTCCGTATAAATTTCCGGAGTCACACACAGACGCTCGGCGAAACCCGACTTTGGCAAAAGTTGGCGACTTATGAATCTGACCAACCTGTTTCACTCAACTCTAGCGGTGACCCTCAGGATTGGGCGTTTTCACTGACACCTGAGGATCCTGTTTTGGCTAATGTTGATGTGTTTTTTCAGGTTCTGGGTTTATTGTATGATGAACCTAATGTGATTGATCAAGCTGAGAAAACCTTGTTGGCATTGAACCAGGGTCAGGAAGCAGCAGAGTTATATTGTCAGAAATTCCGAAAGTGGGCAGTCTTTACTAAATGGAAGGATTATGCCCTAGCGCTCTTTTTCGGAAGGGGCTGGCAGAGACTGTAAAAGATGTTATGGTGGGATTTCCTGTCCCCTAGGGGCTCAACAATTCTATGTCATTAGCCATTTAAATTGACAGACGCTTGCGTGAACGTAAAACTATGTGAGAGGTGGTGTTGCCTTGCGAGCAAACGTCTGAGCACATGCAGTGTGATGGGGTTGTTTCTGGGGCTCAGCGTCGAGAGTTTCGAAAGCGTAATAAGTTGTGCTTCTATTGTGGAGACGCTTCTCATACTATTTCCGTCTGCCCTAAGCGGGAAAGATGTTTTGCGCGCTCGGCTGTTTTGGGTAATGTACAGCCTAAAATTCTCTTGACTGTTACCTTGATCTGCTCCTTGTCCTCATTTTCTGCTCAGGCTTTTGTCGATTCAGGAGCAGCCCTGAACCTGATCGATTTCGACTTTGCCAAACGTTGTGGTTTTCCCATGGTACCTCTGCTGACTCATATTCCTTTGCTGGGCATTGATTCTACCCCTTTGGCGGGGAATAAACCCCAGTTCTGGACCCAGGTGATAATGCGGGTAGCCCCGGACCACCAAGAGAATTGTAAATTTTTGGTGTTGCATAATTTACATGACATTATTGTACTGGGTTTTCCCATAATCCTGTTGTGGATTGGAACTCTGTGTCTGTGGTCAGTTGGGGTTGTCAATGTCTTCTTAGTGACACTCCTGTTTTCGCTACCTCTACGCAGTCTCAGGATGTCCCTGACTATTTGGCTGATTTTTCTGATGTGTTTAGTGAGAGTAAGTCTGCGTCCTTGCCTCCTCACAGGAGTTATGATTGCACGATTGAGTTGGTGCCCAGGTGTAAATTTCCCAAGGGTCGGCTCTTCAATCTGTCTGTACCTGAGCATGAGGCTATGCAATCTATTATCAAAGAGTCATTGGAGAAAGGTCATATCAGACCGTCCTATTCACCTTTTGGTGCCGGCTTTTCTTTGTGGCCAAGAAGATGGCTCATTGAGGCCATGCATTGACTATCGTCTCCTTAATAAGATCACTGTTAAATATCAGTATCCTTTACCCCTGATTTCCGATTTATTCTCCAGAGTGAGGGGTGCTAGTTGGTTTACCAAGCTTGACCTCAGGGGGGCGTATAATCTTATTCGCATTAAACACGGTGATGAATGGAAGACGGGTTTAAATACCCCGAGGGGCATTTTGAGTACCTAGTGATGCCTTTTGGGCTCACTAATGCCCCTTCCGTCTTCCAATCTTTCATGAACAATATTTTCTGGGATTTTGTGGATAAGTTTCTGATCGTTTATTTGGACGATATTTTGATTTTTTCCGATCCCTGGAATTCTCATCTGGAACATGTTCGGATGGTGTTCCGGATTTTGAGAGAAAATGCTTTGTATATTAAGGGAATGTCTCTTTGGCGTACAGAAGGTTTCGTTTTTCGGATTCATTTTGTCTCCGTCCACTATTGAGATGGACCCGGTCAAAGTTCAGGCCATTTGTGATTGGGTTCAGCCCACTTCCTTGAAAGCTCTTCAGAGGGTTTTGCTAAATTTTACCGTAAATTTATAAGTAATTTCTCTGGTATTGTGAAACTGACTGATTTGACCAAAAAGGGTTCCGATGTAGTGAATTGGTCTCCAGAGGCAGTTTCGGCATTTCAGGAGCTTAAGCGGAGATTCATTTTTGCTCCTGTTCTACGGCAGCCTGATGTTTCTCTACCATTTCAGGTGGAGAAAGATGCTTCTGAGAGTGGTGCAGGAGCCGTTTTGTCCCAAAGGGATCCTGTAACCTCTAAAAGTAACCCTTGTGCCTTCTTCTCTCAAAAATTTTCCCCAGCTGAACACAATTATGATATGGGGAATCGGGAATTATTGGCTATGAAGTGGGCTTTCGAAGAGTGGAGACATTGGTTGGAGGGAGCCAAACATCAAGTTGTGGTCCTCACTGACCAGAAGAACCTGATCTATCTCGAATCAGCCATGCGACTAAATCCTAGACAGGCCAGGTGGGCCTTATTTTTCACGCGTTTTAATTTTGTGGTCTCCTTTCTCCCGGGCACTAAGAATGTTAAGGCGGATGCCCTCTCTAGGAGTTTCTTTGCGGATTCTCCTGATGTGACTGAGCCTGCTGCCATTCTGAAGGAGGGGGTGGTTCTTTCCGCTATCTTGCCCGATTTGAGACTGGCCCTGGAGGAATTTCAGGGAGATAAACCTGAACGGTGCCCTGTGGGGAAATTGTATGTTCCCGACCAATGGAGTAGGAAAGTAATTTCTGAAATTCATTGCTCCGCGTTGGCTGGTCATCCCTTTATTTTTGGTACCAGAGATTTGGTGAGTCGGTCTTTTTGGTGGCCTACTTTATCTCGTGATGTTAGGAATTTTGTGCAGTCCTGTGGGACTTGTTCTTGGTCCAAACCTTGCTCTCGCTCTAGTGGATTGTTAATGCCACTGCCTGTGCCCAGGAGGCCATGGACCCATATCTCTATGGATTTTATTTCCGACCTCCCTGTCCCCTCAGAGAATGACTGTTATCTGGGTGATCTGTGATAGATTTTCCAAGATGGTCCATTTTGTGCCACTGCCGAAGTTGCCATCCTCTTCCGAGTTGGTGCCCTTGTTTTTTCAGCAGGTGGTTCGTTTGCACGGCATTCCGGAGAACATTGTGTCTGACAGAGGAGTCCAATTTGTTTCCAGATTTTGGAGGACCTTTTGTTCTAAACTGGGAGTTCAGTTGTCTTTCTCCTCTGCGTTTCACCCTCAGACCAATGTGCAGACTGAGAGAACAAACCAGACTTTGGAAACTTATTTGAGATATTTTGTGTCTGCTGATCCTGATGACTTGGTCTCTTTTTTGCCCTTGGCTGAATTCGCTCTAAATAATAGGGCTAGTTCTGCCACTTTGATGTCCCCTTTTTTCTGCAATTTCTGGTTTCATCCTCAGTTTTCTTCAGGGCAGGTGGAGGCTTCTGTCTGTTCAGGTGTTGACTCTATGGTAGAGAGAATGCAGCAGATTTGGGATCAAGTAGTGGATAAGTTGTCTCTCAGGAGAGGGCCCAACGGTTTGCCAACCCGCATAGGACTGATGGTCCCCGGTTTTAAAGTAGGTGACATGGTTTGGTTGTCCTCAAAAAATATCCCTATGAAGGTGGCGTCTCCAAAATTTAAGCCAAGGTTCATTGGACCTTATAAGATCTCGGAAATCCTTAATCCCGTTTCTTTCCGTTTGGCTCTTCCAGGGACGTTTAAGATTCACAACGTCTTCCATAAGTCTTTATTGAAAAGGTTTGTTGAGCCAGTAGTTCCTATGGCTACGCCCACTGAGCCTGTCTTGGTTGAGGGCAATCTGGAGTATGAAGTGGAGAAGATATTGGATTCTCGTCTGGCTAGACGGAGACTCCCGTACTTGGTCAAGTTGAAAGTTTACGGTCAGGAGGACAATTCTTGGGTGTTTGCTTCTGACATTCATGCTGAGAGATTAGTTCGCGCCTTTACCGGGCTCATCCTGATCGGCCTGGTGGCACAGGTGAGGGTTCAGTGACCCCTCCTCAAGGGGGGGTACTGTTGTGAACGCTCTGGATTTGACTTCTGAGCTTGGGCTCCCTCTGGTGGCTGCTGATAGTAATAAAGCTGTTTTGGCTGACAGAGGTTCATCAGCTGGGAGCGATGATTGGCAATCTGGTGTTGATGACTGGGGAGATTTGAGGGAGTAACCTTCCCATGATCCTCGCCGGTGATTAGTTTTTCTTCCTGGTCCCATTTGGAAGTCAGCTTGCTTCCTGCTTGTCCTGCAACTTTCAGATAAGTTATTTGCTGTTTATTTCTTTGGCATTCGTTTTTGTCTATCTCAGTTTTCTGCTCTCCTGGAGTTTGTACAGCCAGGTTCCTGTGCTGGCCTCTGTTTCTCAGTTGCAATTGTTTTGTATTTTCAGTTCTCTGTTATATCTGTATCCGCTTATTTACTACCAGTTACACCGGAGTTCTGATCTAGCGGGGGAGAGATCGTGTGGTTTCAGTATTTTTGTATATCAGAACATGTTGAGTTTTTCTTAGAGTTTTTGCCGAATTGCAGACAGTATTCTTTCCTGTCCTGTGCTATCTAGACAGATTTGGCCCCAGCATTTGCTCTCTCTATTTTCTGCCTGTGTTTGTATTTCATCTTGTCTCACCGCCAATATATGTTTGGGGGCTACTGTTATGATTTGGTAGCTGAGGAGAGCAGGCAAAAACGGCAATACACCAGAGAGGTTGGAATCTACTGGATTGCAGTACCCTGACTAACCACCACAACTAAAGGCAGCCGTGGAGCGTTCCTACGTTGGTCCTAGACGCCTCGTCACAGCCTGAGAGGTTAACTACACCTAAAGATAGAAAGAGGAAAGCTATCTGCCCCGGAGCAGATCCCCAAAGAACATAGGAAGCCCCCAAACATGTAATGGCGGTTAGACAAGAGGAAATACAGACACAGACAGAAAATAGTATGAGCAAACGTTGGGGCCCAATCTACCTGGACAGAAAAGGATAGGAAGGACACTTACTGCAATCCAAAAAACCCTAAAAAAATACCAACTCTACTAATTGCAAAAACACCTGAGATCACACGACCTCTACCACCTAAATTAGTTCTCTGGTGTCACAAAACTAAGCCGCAGCCACTGAAAAAACTGGAAAAGGCAAATGAACAAATAACAGTGGCTCAGATAAACTGAGAGGAGCACAAGCCCCCGGAGGGGACCTGGCAGACCTCCACAGAAGTGCAGGGAACAATGCAAACAGCAAGCACAAAAATAAAAACAGAAAATATCTTATCTGATAGCAGAAGATGCAGGCAAGACTCAGCAAGCTTCCAAGTGAACCAGGAACCACAGTTGAGACAAGAACAATTGATCACCGGCAACCATGATGGGAGGGAGCCTCCCTTATATAAGACCAGTCTGTAACTCCTGATTGCCAATCCTCATTGAATGGTTCAGTACTGTTTGTAACCACCAGAGGGAGCTTCTGCTCAGAATTAATTTCTAACACATTCACAACAGGCTACCTATTCCTTTGGGGGCTCTACTCCGGGGCAGTTAGCTTTCCCCTTTCTGTCTTTAGGCTTAGTTATCTCTCCGTCTGTGTCGAGGCATCTAGGGCACCGTAGGCACGTCCCACGGCTGCTTCTAGTTGTGCGGTCAGTTTAGGGGTCTGCAATCCGCTAGTTACCAACCTCTCTGGTGTCTGGTGACCTGTCTATTTTTGCTGATGTCCTCCTCGGCTACCAAATCATAACAGGGGCAGTGTGGACGGGCACTGGCTCGAAGGGCTCGTCTCCAGGAGGAATTCGGGATCTGAGACTGGGATGGAAGCTGGTGGCATGCCACATACTGATGGGACACAAATTGGCTATAAGGATGGCAGGGAAAGTGCAGGAAAGGTTGCCTTGTGAATACTGTGCCCCTGCTGCGACTGTTTAGTAAACTTTAACCGTTAGAAAAGACCCCTGACTTTGTGGTGTTTCATGAGAGCGGGACTCCAGCAACTGAAGTGAACGTGGAACAGAGGTAACGGATTGTAGCGCAGGATCGAGACTTCACTTATCTTTCTATGTACAGTAGAGACCAAAAGTTTGGACACACCTTCTCATTTAAAGATTTTTCTGTATTTTCATGACTATGAAAACTGTAAATTCACACTGCAGGCATCAAAACTATGAATTAACACATGTGGAATTACAGTATATACTTAACAAAAAAAAGTGTGTAACAACTGAAATTATGTCTTATATTCTAGGTTCTTCATTGATGAGCTTCAAGAGGTAGTCACCGGAAGTGAAAACCATTTCCGGTGACTACCTCTTGAAGCTCATCAAGAGAATGCCAAGAGTGTGCAAAGCAGTCATCAAAGCAAAAGGTGGCTACTTTGAAGAACCTAGAATATATGACATAATTTCAGTTGTCACACACTTTTTTGTTAAGTATATAATTCCACATGTGTTCATTCATAGTTTTGATGCCTTCAGTGTGAATTTACAATTTTCATAGTCATGAAAATACAGAAAAATCTTTAAATGAGAAGGTGTGTCCAAACTTTTGGTCTGTACTGCACAAGGAGCCGGGGTACTCACTGACTTGCTCAATGGACTCGCCCATGACTACCACCCCAGGTCACCTAGTTACATTTGGCATAGTCGGCAGGATCGAATTCAGAAGCCCTGCAGCTACAGTGCCGGTGAAAAAGATTCCCGGGACTTGTGGACTGATGACTGCGTTGTGGTCTAAGATGGCGCCAAACACTGTCGAGAAGGATATGGTCAGTGGCGCGAAAGCTGGTGGGCATCCTGGAAAGGAACTGGCGCCAAAAGGAAGGAGGCCATGGCCTGAGTCGAGGCCAGATCCCACTGTGACTGATGCACGCCTAAAATGGGTGCGGGCGAAGAAGAAGCAACACCCTTTTCAGCAGAGTAAGAGAGAACGGGTGGAGCGGCCAGGAGATGACTCTGCCCACGATTGGGAGGAGCCCAAAAGAATGAGCCAGTGTGTCGGGAGAGGAAACGCAATTGCCTGACAACATGCAGAGGTGAAGCATGTCCTTCCGTGGTGGCATTGGACGCCAGGATTGGAAGCGATCTGTGACCCTGGTTTAGATGGGCCTGCGCTTTGGGACCTGGTGGATGAGCGAGTGGGAGGAGTGACGCCCTTTCCGACGGTTGGGAAAGCAGGCTGTCGAGGTCGAGGATATAGCGGGATTGGCAGAACCAGAACAGCCCCAAAAACCTTAGAAGCTGTCTTGCGAGGGGTCGTCGCGACTGTAGTTCCCAGCTCACGCTGCCATGTGAGATCGTCGCCGGGCGCAGCATCGGTGAGTAGGAATCCCGCGTCCGACAAGACTGCCACATCGACTCCTACCCCCTCACCTTCCTCGGCCCCACCACCTTCGCAGACTCCTGCTGACTCTCCTGGTGCATACTCGGAGGAGTCCAGAGTATGCTCTCTCGAGGAGATTCGGTGGATTCAAGGGGTGATCAGTGAGAAGAAGTGGCAAAAATGCCGAATTGTGAGAAAATTACTATGCCCCGGCGGGGGAGCCATGTCAGGCCGGGTAACCCACAGTTACATTAAGTACTTTCATCCCACCCGGGGATATGAATTCATCTTCAAGCCTGAGACCCGAGAGAAGGTCTACGCATATGCTGAGTCTATTCACTTTGATGGTCCCATACAGGAGTGGGACATGGTGTCTTTCGTCAAGGAGCAGGGACCTCAGGGGCCATATGCGGTGGCCGTCAGGATGGTCTCCAGCCCAGAGGAGTGACGGGTGCTTGCAGCCCAATCTGATGTGTGGCCGACTGCAGCGATCGCAGCCCCTGCAGCTAGACAAGAGCAAGCGGCACCTGAACAGAATGTGGCGGCCGCAGTTGGGCCACAAGAGCAGGAAGTTCTGGGCGCCATGGGACCGCCACTGGAGGGGCAACGGAGTAGAAGAAGTAGTAGAGACTCCTCCTCCAGCAGGTCTTCGGCCCACACATACATTATTGTGCAGGGCCCAAATGCGGCTCACTACTCTAATCAAAGGTCATGCATAGACTGATGTGGCCCTGTTCTGGAAAAAAAAGAGAATGTTGTTGTGCCAGTTGCACAGGTTAAAGTCAAGGAGAGACTGTTATGTGTCTCTGGAAGCGCAGGAAGCCCTGGACAGCACCAGGACTGGGTGTCGGTGGTGACCAGTACGGTCACAGTTGAAGAAGTTTTTGTCAGTTTTCCCCTCCTCCAAGTTTTATTTGCACACGTAATCCTGCTTTAAGAACAGAACTGTTTTATCCCTGAACTTTACCTGTTTTAACCCTGAACTGTACCCTGATAAAAGCAGCCCACCGGTGTTTTAATGAGCCTGTGATCTACTAAAAGGAGGGAGGGGGAGGAGCTGTGTAGGAGGACCCGAGGAGTGAGCTGGGTCGGGACTAGATGGACTGTTGTCAAGTTGGCCACCAGGCCAGTATGTTGGTTTTGTACCAGTCCCCTGTATTCAGTTACCTGGAGTGGGACAGGATTGGCCCATGGACCCAAACTGATGCTAGTTGATACCTCATGCGGATGGGTCCCAGGAGTCAGTGGGACTCACTTTAAAAGGAACTTAAACTCTTTGGCTCCAGGGGTCCAGCCAAGTGGAGCCAAGGTCATGTTTGACCTACAAACAGCGTTGAACAACGACTGTATTAACTGTGTATGCGTTTTAGAGAAAAAAAATGTTTAATTGTTTTAAGCTTGCAGATGCCACCATGGTCAGGGATGACTATATTTTAGGAGGGAGGAGTGTAAGGAGGTGGCGGGACCCTCACGTGCCTCCTCTCTCCTGAATACTGAGAACATGTGTCATGTGCGGCTCCTTAACGCTTTACCAATGTAATGTGTGGTTTTCTAATGTTCTTGTATTGTGTACACTGTAGATAGGGATAGTGTAGGACCATAGGGGGCATCTTAGAGGTAAGGAATAAAATAGGATGGGAGTGATAGTAAGTGCAGGCAGCATGGGGTTGTTCATTGGAGAGGCTTTAGAGCAGAACAGGGCAGAGCAACAGAGATATAGGAGAAGAACTTCCTGTTTAAGGGGTAGAGCCCGGGAAGGCTTGCCCAGGGCGAGACACATCAGGGAGAGCAGAAGGTTTCCTGGTCGAGGGAATAATGCTGCTCCAGACTGAGAGGCAGTGTGGACAGGCACTGGCTCGGAGGGATCGTCCCCAGGAGGAATTCGGGGTCTGAGACCAGGATGGAAGCTGGTGGCGTGACACATACTGATGGGACACGAATTGGCTATAAGGACGGCAGGGAAAGTGCAGGAAAGGTTGCCTTGTGAATAATGTGCCCCTACTGTGACTGTTTAGTAAACTTTAACCATTGGAAAAAGACCCCTGGCTTTGTGGTGTTGCATGAGATCGGGACTCCTGCAACTGAAGTGAACGTGGAACGGAGGTAACCGACTGTACGCAAGATCGAGACTTCACTTATCTTTCTATGTACAATGAGCCGGGGTGCTCACTGACTGTTGCTCAATGGACTCGCCCATGACTACCACCCCAGGTCGCCTTGTTACAGTGTGATGCCAGAGCTGGCACTGGGCCCCCCGACTTATGGGCCCCATAGCGACTGCGTGGTCGGCTGCTATTAGTAGTACCCCTCTGGCAATAGCCTATGGCAATTATCAGTCACCTGCAATTATTAGTCACCTCTGTCTGCCACTGTGAAGGATCAAGTTGTACTAGAAATGTCACAAAGTTTAGAGAAAACAGGTGTCTCTGTTAATAATGAACCGGTTTATGATGATGACAGCAATATGGTATCTAATTTCACAGATACTGATTATGGACACTTTTCTAAGGGTTATGGAAAGGGTAATTAAGAATTTACTTGATTCAGATCCACAAGTCTCAATGAATTGATCCTTTACAGAGACTCAGGCATTTAATGCGTTGTGTGAGAATCCGCATATAGTAATCCGCCCTTCTGATAAGGGCGGTTCGGTGATGGTGCTTGACACTATGTTATATCATCGGGAGGTTATTTCCATGTTGTCAGACACCTCCACTTACCGCCCTTTGGGAATGGATCCTACCGGTTGAGTCCAGAGAGAACTTTTTGGAATTATCCAGGAAGGTTCGTCTCTTGGTGTTTTTAATAAACGCATATCAGAATTTTTGTATGTGGAAACACGGGTTTGTCCGGTATTCCACGCTTTACCTAAAACACACAAAGAAACATTCCTCCCCCGCTCAGGCCAACTGTGGTTAATGAGAGACTATCTGAATGGATTGACAAAAAGTTGCAGCCGTTGGTTTTGCAAACAGTAGGACACATTAGAGACACCAAACGGCTGCTGCATACTATGAGTAGCATGTCTTGGGAGTCGGACTATGTGTGGATCACATGCGATGTTGTTGCGTTATATTCTTGCATACCACATAATTTGGCGGTAGAGGCTGTCGCAAACATTTTGACAGAAACTAAAATGTACAATGATGACATTAACAATTTTATCATCTAAGCATTGGAACATCTTTTAGTTACTAATGTCCTTTTAGGAGAAAAAATACATCCACACAGTGTGTAATCCTTTCATTGACAGGGTTTTATGGTGCGGGAGATTTATTGACGATGTCATCCTTATCTGGTGTGGATCCGTCGGTGAGTCTTCCCAGCCTCCTTTCCTGACTGTTGATTAGTTCAATAATAACTGCATGAATATAAAGTTCGCACATCAGGTACACGGCACTGTTGCTACGTATCTTGATATTACACTTATGGGTGATAGCTCCTTGGGAGTTATCCATACATCCCTGTTCAGAAAAGCAATAAGTGGCAATGCGATTCTGCATGCGGATAGTTGCCACCCGCCGCATGTTGTACAAAACCTTCCATTGGGTGATCTTATACGAGCCAAAAGAGCATGTTCTAATGCCTCATTATATAGTCAGGAAAGTGAAGTAATTGGAAACAGACTCTGCAAAAGAGCTTACAAAAAATGGATGATGAATAGAGCTGCTAAAAAAGCCAATATGAGATCCAGAAATTCTTTGTTGTCTGAAATTAATTGCAATAGTAACAGCAACAACAGTAAAATAAATGTCCCCACGTTCTCAACCTCGTATAGCTCCAATTATTAGGATATTGTTAATTTAATACACAAGCATTCGCCAATGTTATATCAGGATCCCGTTGTCGGGAGGAGGTGACTGGGAACGTGCGCTCCGTTGTCGGGAGGAGGTGACTGGGAACGTGCGATCCGTTGTCGGAGGAGGGACTGGGAACGTGCGCTCCGTTGTCGGGAGGAGGTGACTGGGAACGTGCGCTCCGTTGTCGGGAGGAGATGACTAGGAACGTGCGCTCCGTTGTCGGGAGGAGATGACTGGGAACGTGCGCTCCGTTGTCGGAAGGAGGTGACTGGGAACGTGCGCTTCGTTGTCGGAAGGAGGTGACTGGGAACGTGCGCTCCGTTGTCGGAAGGAGGTGACTGGGAACGTGCGCTCCGTTGTCGGAAGGAGGTGACTGGGAACGTGCGCTTCGTTGTCGGGAGGAGGTGACTGGGTACGTGCGCTCCGTTGTCGGAAGGAGGTGACTGGGAACGTGCGCTCCGTTGTTGGGAGGAGGTGACTGGGAACGTGCGCTCCGTTGTCGGGAGGAGATGACTGGGAACGTGCGCTACGTTGTCGAGAGGAGGTGACTGGGAACGTGCGCTACGTTGTCGGAAGGAGGTGACTGGGAACGTGCGCTCCGTTGTCGGAAGGAGGTGACTGGGAACGTGCGCTCCGTTGTTGGGAGGAGGTGACTGGGAACGTGCGCTCCGTTGTCGGGAGGAGATGACTGGGAACGTGCGCTACGTTGTCGAGAGGAGGTGACTGGGAACGTGCGCTCCGTTGTCGGGAGGAGGTGACTGGGAACGTGCGCTCCAATGTCGGGAGGAGGTGACTGGGAACGTGCGCTCCGTTGTCGGGAGGAGGTGACTGGGACCGTACGCTCCTGTCAGGAATCGAACCCAGTATCTCTTGTCCACCGGCCAGCAGCTCTACCATCTGAGCTATTCTGCTGGCTGCAAGGTTCCTTGCTGAACCCAGATACCATTGACTGTTCTTCCTGATGGGCTCCACCCAGTGTTCTCTTGATTGGCCTCTGATTGCCAATTACACACCCTATATAAACCTGGCCCTGTGGGTGTGTCATTGCGAGATTATTGTGCTTCTAGCCTCTAGTCAAGCTCTTCCTGCTGTTCCTGCTGCTACCAATACCGCTCTCCTGTGAACTGACCTCGGCCTGCCCTTCTGACTACGCTCTCCGCCTGATCCATTGCTACCATTACCGCTCTCTCGTGTTACCTTACCTCGGCCTGCCATTCTGACTACGCTCTCTGCCTGATCCAGTGCTTCTAATAACGCCTTTCCAGTGTACCGACCCGGTTATCCTCTGACTACGTTACCTGCCTCTGCTTCCCCTAGTGTTTGCAGTAACATCGGCTCCAACCCAGACGGGATCCTGACAGCTCCGTTGTCAGGAGGAGGTGACTGGGAACGTGAGCTCCGTTGTCGGGAGAGGTGACTGGGAACGTGCGCTCCATTGTCAGGAGAAAGTGACTGGGAACGTGCGCTCTGTTGTCGGGAGGAGGTGACTGGGAATGTGTGCTCCGTTGTCGGGAGGAGGTGACTGGGAACGTGTGCTTCGTTGTCGGGAGGAGGTGACTGGGAACGTGCGCTCCGTTGTCGGGAGGAGGTAACTGGGAACGTGCGCTCCGTTGTCGGTAGGAGGTGACTGGGAACGTGCGCTTCGTTGTCGGAGGTGGTGACTGGGAACGTGCGCTCCGTTGTCAGGAGGCGGTGACTGGGAACGTGCGCTCCGTTGTCGGTAGGAGGTGACTGGGAACGTGCGCTCCGTTGTCGGAAGGAGGTGACTGGGAACGTGCGCTCCGTTGTCAGGAGAAAGTGACTGGGAACGTGCACTCCGTTGTCGGGAGGAAGTGACTGGGAACGTGCGCTCCGTTGTCAGGAGAAAGTGACTGGGAACATGCTCTCCGTTGTCGGGAGGAGGTGACTGGGAACGTGCGCTCCGTTGTCGGGAGGAGGTGACTGGGAACGTGCGCTCCGTTGTCGGGAGGAGGTGACTGGGAACGTGCGCTCTGTTGTCAGGAGAAAGTGACTGGGAACGTGCGCTCCGTTGTCGGGAGGAGGTGACTGGGAACGTGCGCTCCGTTGTCAGGAGAAAGTGACTGGGAACGTGCTCTCCGTTGTCGGGAGGAGGTGACTGGGAACGTGAGCTCCGTTGTCGGGAGGAGGTGACTGGGAACGTGCGCTCCGTTGTCGGGAGGAGGTGACTAGGAACGTGCGCTCCGTTGTCGGGAGGAGGTGACTGGGAACGTGGGCTCCGTTGTCAGGAGAAAGTGACTGGGAATGTGCTCTCCGTTGTCGGGAGGAGGTGACTGGGAACGTGTGCTCCGTTGTCAGGAGAAAGTGTCTGGGAACGTGCTCTCCGTTGTCGGGAGGAGGTGACTGGGAACATGTGCTCCGTTGTCAGGAGAAAGTGACTGGGAACGTGCGCTCCGTTGTCGGGAGGCGGTGACTGGGAACGTGCGCTCCGTTGTCAGGAGGAGGTGACAGGGAACGTGCGCTCCGTTGTCGGGAGCAGGTGACTGGGAACGTGCGCTCCGTTGTCGGGAGGCGGTGACTGGGAACGTGCGCTACGTTGTCGGAAGGAGGTGACTTGGAACGTGCGCTCCGTTGTCGGGAGGAGGTGACTGGGAACGTGCGCTTCGTTGTCGGGAGGAGGTGTGTTGTGATTTGGTAGCTGAGGAGAGCAGGCAAAAACGGCAATACACCAGAGAGGTTGGAATCTACTGGATTGCAGTACCCTGACTAACCACCACAACTAAAGGCAGCCGTGGAGCGTTCCTACGTTGGTCCTAGACGCTCGTCACAGCCTGAGAGGTTAACTACACCTAAAGATAGAAAGCGGAAAGCTATCTGCCCCGGAGCAATCCCCAAAGAACATAGGAAGCCCCCAAACATGTAATGGCGGCTAGACAAGAGGAAATACAGACACAGACAGAAAATAGTATGAGCAAACGTTGGGCCCAATCTTCCTAGAAAGAAAAGGATAGGAAGCACACTTACTGCAATCCAAAAAACCCTAAAAAATACCAACTCTACTAATTGCAAAAACACCTGAGATCACACGACCTCTTCCACCTAAATTAGTTCTCTGGTGTAACAAAACTAAGCCGCAGCCACTGAAAAAACTGGAAAAGGCAAATGAACAAATAACAGTGGCTCAGATAAACTGAGAGGAGCACAAGCCCCCGGAGGGGATTGGCTGACCTCCACAGAAGTGCAGGAAAAAATGCATAAAACAAGCACAAAAATAAAAGCAGAAAATATCTTATCTTTAGCAGAAGATGCAGGCAAGACTCAGCAAGCTTCCAAGTGAACCAGGTAACAAACGTTGAGACAAGAACAATTGATCACCGGCAACCCTGATGGAGGGAACCTCCCTTATATAAGACCAGTCTGTAACTCCTGATTGCCAATCTTCACAATCATTGAATGGTTCAGTACTGTTTGTAACCACCAGAGGGAGCTTCTGCTCAGAATTCATTTCTAACACATTCACAACAGAGGTGACTGGGAACGTGCGCTCCGTTGTCGGAGGAGGTGACTGGGAACGTGCGCTCCGTTGTCGGGAGGAGGTGACAGGGAACGTGCGCTCCGATTGTCGGGAGGAGATGACTGGGAACGTGCGCTCCGTTGTCGGAGGAGGTGACTGGGAACGTGCGCTCCGTTGTTGGGAGGAGGTGACTGGGAACATGCGCTCCGTTGTCGGGAGGAGGTGACTGGGAAGTGGGCTCCGTTGTCAGGAGGCGGAGACTGGGAACGTGCGCTACGTTGTCAGAAGGAGGTGACTTGGAACGTGCGCTCCGTTGTCGGGAGGAGGTGACTGGGAACGTGTGCTTCGTTGTCGGGAGAAGGTGACTGGGAACGTTGCGCTCTGTTGTCGGAGGAGGTGACTGGGAACGTGCGCTCCGTTGACGGGAAGAGGTGACAGGGAACGTGGGCTCCGTTGTCGGGAGGAGGTGACTGGGAACGTGCGCTCCGTTGTCGGGAGGAGGTGACTGGGAACGTGCGCTCCGTTGTCGGGAGGAGGTGACTGGGAACGTGCGCTCCGTTGTCAGGAGGAGGTGACTGGGAACGTGCGCTCCGTTGTCGGAGGAGGTGACTGGGAACGTGCCCTCTGTTGTCGGCAGGAGGTGACTGGGAAAGTGCGCTCCGTTGTCTGGAGGAGGTGACTGGGAGCGTGCGCTCCGTTGTCGAGAGGAGGTGACTGGTAATGTGCGCTCCGTTGTCTGGAGGAGATGACTGGGAACGTGCGCTCCGTTGTCGGAGGAGGTGACTGGGAGCATGCGCTCCGTTGTCGGGAGGAGGTGACTGGGAACGATGCGCTCCGTTGTCGGGAGGAGGTGACTGGGAACGTGCGCTCCATTGTCGGGAGGAGGTGACTGGGAACGTGCGCTTCGTTGTCGGGAGGAGGTGACTTGGAACGTGCACTCCGTTGTCGGGAGGAGGTGACTGGGAATGTGGCTCCGTTGTCGGGAGGAGGTGACTGGGAACGTGCGCTCCGTTGTCGGGAGGAGGTGACTGGGACCGTGCGCTCCGTTGTCGGGAGGAGGTGACTGGGAACGTGCCCTCTGTTGTCGGCAGGAGGTGACTGGGAACGTGCGCTCCGTTGTCGGGAGGAGGTGACTTGGAACGTGCGCTCCGTTGTCGGGAGGAGGTGACTGGGAACGTGCGCTCCGTTGTCGGGAGGAGGTGACTGGGAACGTGCGCTCCGTTGTCGGAGGAAGTGACTGGGAACGTGCGCTCCATTGTGGGAGGAGGTGACTGGGAACGTGCGCTCCGTTGTTGGGAGGAGGTGACTGGGAACGTGAGCTCCGTTGTCAGGAGGAGGTGACTGGGAACGTGAGCTCCGTTGTCGGGAGGAGGTGACTGGGAACGTGCGCTCCGTTGTCATGAGGAGGTGACTGGGAACGTGCGCTCCGTTGTCGGGAGGATGTGACTGGGAACGTGCGCTCCGTTGTCGGGAGGAGGTGACTGGGAACGTGCCCTCTGTTGTCGGCAGGAGGTGACTGGGAACGTGCGCTCCGTTGTCGGGAGGAGGTGACTGGGAACGTGCGCTCCGTTGTCGGAGGAGGTGACTGGGAACGTGAGCTCCGTTGTCGGAGGAGGTGACTGGGAACGTGAGCTCCGTTGTCGGGAGGAGGTGACTGGGAACGTGCGCTCCGTTGTCGGGAGGAGATGACTGGGAACGTGCGCTCCGTTGTCGGAGGAGGTGACTGGGAACGTGCGCTCCGTTGTTGGGAGGATGTGACTGGGATCGTGGGCTCCGTTGTCGGGAGGATGTGACTGGGAACGTGCGCTCCGTTGTCGGGAGGATGTGACTGGGAACGTGCGCTCCGTTGTCGGGAGGATGTGACTGGGAACGTGCGCTCCGTTGTCGGGAGGATGTGACTGGGAACGTGCGCTCCGTTGTCGGGAGGATGTGACTGGGAACGTGCGCTCCGTTGTCGGGAGGATGTGACTGGGAACGTGCGCTCCGTTGTCGGGAGGAGGTGACTGGGAACGTGCGCTCCGTTGTCGGGAGGAGGTGACTGGGAACGTGCGCTCCGTTGTCGGGAGGAGGTGACTGGGAACGTGCGCTCCGTTGTCGGGAGGATGTGACTGGGAACGTGCGCTCCGTTGTCGGGAGGAGGTGACTGGGAACGTGCGCTCCGTTGTCGGTAGGATGTGACTGGGAACGTGCGCTCCGTTGTCGGGAGGATGTGACTGGGAACGTGCGCTCCATTGTTGGGAGGCATATTGGATATTAGCTTGGAACGCACGTTCACCAGAAGATCTAAATTACAAAAGTGATCTTCTATATTTTTCCTAGGTCGTTCTGCTGTGTTATTCCAGTGTTTTGTCAACATCTCACTATTTCCTGTACATATGATGAATGTCCTGTGTATCATTATCATTTGGTGTAAAAATATCCCTGTTTTTTTATAAGCTCAGCTATGCTAATTTGCGAGTGCAGGTTTTTAACTAATCCTATTTACATGAAACATCTTCATACAATGCACGCATGTGTTACATATGTATATACTTATTATTTGATGTATTTTCATGACATTGTAATTTCATTTATATGAAGGACTAATTTCCCTCTGGTCAATATGAGGTTAATTGTGGAGGTAGTCCTTTCTAATCAATCACATGTGTTGTTGGGATAGATATAAGGAACTGTTCACTCTATGTTTGTATGCCTTTGATGAAGGACTGTTTTCACTGGGTCCGAAATGCGTCAGGACTATGGGGGGTCCCCATGATGTTGTTTTTTATCACTGAAGATGTTTAAATAAAGAAAGAATTTTTACTGAAAAAGGATTCCTGTGCCGGACGTCTTCTATTCAGCCACTGATCTCCAGGCACGGACGGTCTCAGGCATATTTTGGTGAGTGAAGTTTTCTCTTCCCCTTTCCCTTCTGTTATGGCGCTGGAAACCAGGAATATTCTCTTCCCATCCACAATCTGTATCTTCTGTGAGTGCCGCAGTCTGTGTGGTCCGGCCAGGCTCCGCACATGGATTGGGGAATCCGGTGACGGCTTCCATTTAAAGGGAGTCTGTCACCCCATTTTTGGACTATGAGATGCGGCCACTGCCATCAGGGGCTTATCTTACATTCTGGAATGCTGTAGATAAGCCCCCGATGTCACCTGAAAGAGAAGAAAAATGAGTTATACTCACCCAGGGGCGGTCCGCCGTCCGGTCCGATGGGCGTCGCGGTCCGGTTCGGCGCCTCCCATCTTCTAGCGAAGCCGGCCTCTTCTTTCCGTCCCGTCGGCTCTTGCGTAGGCGCACTGATCTGCACTGGTGAGGGCAGAGTACTGCAGTGCACAGGCGCTGGACCTCTCTGACATTTCCCGGCGCCTGCGCACTACAGTACTCTGCCCTCACCAGGGCAGATCAGTGCGCCTGCGCAGGAGCCGCGATGGACGGAAAGAAGAGGCCGGCTTCGCTAGAAGATGGGAGGCGCCGAACCGGACCGCGAAGCCCATCGGACCGGACGGCGGACCGCCCCTGGGTGAGTATAACTAATTTTTTTTCTCTTTCAGGTGACATCGGGGGCTTATCTACAGCATTCCAGAATGTAAGATAAGCCCCTGATGGCGGTGGCCGCATCTCATAGGGCGAAAATGGGGTGACAGATTCCCTTTAATTCTCATTTATTGAAATAAGAGGCGTAAGAGCGTTTCAGAGGCTCAGATATTCTGCTAAGGGTTAATACTTCTGCCCCAATGCCCTCAGTACTGGGTGAGTAAGTACACCGGGGTCAGAGCTCATATCATAGGATGGATTTAGGTTTTTGTTACGTGTAGAGAGGAAAGAAACATGCAAAGATACAGGGACCACCATCAAATATTCAATGTTTTACTGGTATACAAAAAAAAGTCATAACACGTTAAATGACGAACAAGACCTCCGATCACCCGGCAAATCCAACAATAATGGAGCCTACGGAACAAATAATCCTAAACAATAAATGGTTGACCCCCAGTATGAAGACCATGGAGCAACTAAAGAAAGTCCCTCTCTATATCTATGATAACAGAGACGTGAACATACATAGGAGCAATAAACATGCAGTACAGGGTGTAAGGAGGTGACGGGGACCCTCACGTGCCTCCTCTCTTCCGTGCGGCGGACACGTGTGCTGCATGCGGCACCCTGATGGTTAATGTACAATGTGATGTATTAAGGTGTTAACATGTATATATGTACTGTGTGACTCTTTATTTCATGTTCCTGTATTCTACTGAATATGATTAATTCAGGGACAGTAGGGGTTAACAAAGAGTGGCTGGGTAAGCAGCCTGGAAGAAGCAAGGCTTGGCCATGGCAGGTTGTGCTCCAGTGTTGGGAGCAGAATATACCCCCGGAGGGGACTAGAACACTAGAACACTGCCAAGGACTGTCGGGCAGTGGGAGCAGGCACTGGAATTGTGGCCACCAAAGGACTGTTGGCCCTCCGTGTTTGTGGGAGAGCTAACATTGCTGCATTCCTGGATAGGGAAAGTGCAGGAAGTGTTACCTCAATTTTTCCTCATCTGTTACCTCATCCCTTCATCCTTATTAAAGTTCTTTCTACTGTTGGATCCGGAGCTTGCCGTGCGATGCATATGGAGAACGCCGTTCCTGTGTGGAGAACAACCAAGTGCTGAAGGTAATTAGGCTGTGCTACAGGGCTGGGAATGCACCTGTTATTTTTCTTGTGCAACGGGCCGGGGTGCTTCTGGACTGTTGCTTTAAGAGACTCGGTCATGACTACCACCCCGGTCGCCCTTGTTACACATTATAGAACAAGGGACAATTAACTTATTGGAGAACATGTGGTTGAAACCAAAAAGGTCACATAATCAATCATGGCAGAGGGGTGAGAAAACAATGGTCACCAGGAGGAAACCCCCATGGAAAGTAGTGGGCCTGTAAGGACCACAAAACTTGAGACATGAGAATAGATCGAGACTATGAGGGCAGCAGGAAACTATCTGAGAGGCTGTCAGATACCGCGCGTGCACCAGGGACAGAAGAGTGTTCATTCCCCGAGTCACCACCAATGGACGAGATAAGAGTAGAGTCCTGCGAGAAAATACCGCCATCATGAGTAATAGAAAGGAGCCATCATGGGTAAGAGAAAGGAGCCATCATGAGTAAGAGAAAGGAGCCATAATGGGTAAGAGAAAGGAGCCATCATGAGTAACAGAAAGGAGCCATCATGAGTAAGAGAAAGGAGCCATCATGAGTGTGATGATACTGCAAGCTTCATTTCTTGTGCTGTTTCCAGAACTTTCACCATAGTACTACAACCCCCACCGTTTGCAAGCACAGGGCAAAGTTACCCCTCCTCCTTTTCTCTGCAGCTCACGCTTCCCTCCCCTCCCCCCAACCTGCAGTCAAGCTCAGTGTAACCTGAGCTACCAGTGCTGGAAGTTTTGCCGCTTCACCGCAGGGGTCCCCATTGTCAGCAACATGTGCTGTCCCTACCATAGCGGCCATTTTGGAGACTTCATTCTGTTTTGGTTATAACACGGTGGGGATTTACGTCAGAAACACGAAAGTTACTGTTTTGAAGCCTGTGTCCATGGGCATCGTTCCGTGGTACTGGTGAACCCGTAACTCCAACAGAACCCGAGAAATGGAATTCTCGGATTCCCATGAACTAGCTCAGCCAAGTTTGGACTCATTTGAACTGTCATTTTAAAGTAAGATCATTGATAGGTCTGCCGTTATTCTGCTAGGCTCACAGGACGAGGGATGGACCTTATGATATTTCAGAGCTCAAATCATACACTTCTGTCCCTGGGAGGTGGCAGAAAAACCAGCCCCTTTTGTGAGGTCAGCAGCCCCAGGTATAAATCCTGTGGCGAGCCCCCCCTTGCTCATTCCTTGCTGTGATGTCCTGACTAAGAGATCTGCAAATGAACTATGACGTGTGGCTCCTTCCCCCAGCCTGGCTTGCCTGTAAATGATCTAACAACCATGTGAGTGATTTTCATCTTTAATCCTATTTTATTTTATAACTGCCTTTGTACATAACGATATTGTCTCAGTTTGTTACATCTTTTTATATTGTATAAGCACTGCCTGTCTTTTTAAGGAATAAACCTATAAATTTATTAGTTTGTTTCTCCTGCTCTATAAACGAATTTGCACGCGCCTGAAGTACTACGCTACTGTTTTGGGGTTGCTACGGACCCTCTTGATAAATTATTCCAAGTAAACCGTGGCTGGTGGCAGCTATACAGAAGGGGTGTAAAGTGTTGACCTATGGGGTGGCGTTGGCGGTGACGGAGCGGGTTTTATAAGTGTATTACCCAGCTGCGGCTTGGAGTAATTATAATTCCCTCACTGCAGCGTGCCCAATAGCCAGCACACATCCAAGTGACCCGTCTGGCGACTAATTATCCTAGGTGCAGTTCCCTGACTGACCTGAGGGTAAGGGGGGCGCCAGAGAGCTGCAAGTTCCTAAGTGGAAGTGGGATAATTATAAATCCCTGCAGTTTACTGGGTGGACGGCAGCAGCCGTCGTGTGTGTGCACTGTTTCATCACATATTGGTGGCAGCGGTGGGATTATAGAGCATTAGTGATCTGGTTTGAGCAATCATTCCATTCACTAAAAAACTTGCACGGTTCTTCAGCGACCCTGCAGCTAAAGTTTTGGAGAACAGACTCAGTGTTTATTAGTCCTGAGACAATTGTGTGTACTTGCGGTTACCCCTCCCTTCTCTTTGTTTTTCTATCCTATCTTTTATTTGGCAACCATGGCTACGAGGGGATACGACTGGTATAATCGGAATAGCAAGGAAGCTCTTCTTGCCATGTGCGAGTGGAGGGAGATTGTCCCCATGGCCCAAACCAAGGCCGAAGTGATCCAGGCCCTGATGGCACGGGACCACGCTCGGAGCAAGGAGGGTGCAGGAGCCGGCCCAAGCCAAGTTGGTGCCGCAGGAGCCGAGGCCCAACCCCTGACTGCTTACACCCAGGGCGGGATGGACCCTTACCTGCAGGCGGCCCTGGAGGGACTCCCCACCGACGACCGGGAGGAGCGCCTGAAGCTGATCCAGCAATACCAGCAGGAGGCCCAGCCGAGCGCCAAGCCCAGCGGGAGGCTGAGAGAGCCCAGCGGGAGGCTGAGAGAGCCGAGCGGGGCTGGAGAGCGAGCGGAGGCTGAGAGAGCCGAGCGGGAAGCTCAGAGAGCCCATGAACTGGAGCTGCTCAGACAAGGGGCAATGCCCTCCACAGCCCAGAGCAGTGTGCCCAGCAGCGCTCAGAGTCCCAAGCCCCGGCCGGAGCACTTTCCCGTGATGGAAAAGGACGGAGACTTGGACACTTTTCTGCGGGCCTTTGAGAAAGTCTGCAGACAGTACCGGCTGCCTGACAACCAATGGGCCAGGTACTTGACTCCCGGGCTAAAGGGCAAAGCTCTGGAGGCGTTTGCTTCACTCACGCCGGATCAAGATGACAACTATCAGGCCATCAAGCAGGCCCTGATCGCCAAGTACCAGCTAACCCCTGAGGTATACCGAAAGAAGTTCCGGAACCTCCAACGTGGCCCACACGACAGTTATAGCGATGTGGTGCAAGGACTCAGGAACCACTTTGACCAGTGGATCCATGGACTGTCAGTTGACACCTTTAATAACCTGAAGGACCTGATGATCAAAGACCAGTTCCTGCATCTGTGCCAAGCTGAGGTCCGACAGTTCATCCTGGACCGAGAACCGGAGGACGCGGTCAGAACAGCACGGATCGCCGACAGCTATGAGGCCGACCGGAAAACCGAGGTACGGAAGCCCGTCACCGCCCGCTGGGGAGGGGGTAAGCCTGCAACCAGCCCAAGTGCCCCTGCCAGCCATCCCTCTGGAGGCACTATCCCCTTTGCCAGCGCCAGGCCTACATAAGACTCCCGCCAGTGTTTCTCCTGTAAACGGACAGGACACATCAGCGCCGCTTGTCCGGAGAGGCAGAAGAACCCCCCAGCCAAGGCCTCCGGGCCCAACGCCTCTGTTCTTTTGGTGGGTGGTGTGGTGGGGAGGGTTGATGACAACGTGCAGCCCGTCCGCGTGGGGGCCCGTCTTGCTACAGGCCTCAAGGACACCGGGGCTGAACGAACCCTCATCCGACCCGAACTGGCGGCCCCTGAAGAGTTGATTCCGGGGAAAACTTAACTGTCACCGGGATTGGGGGCGTCCACTACCCCTTGCCGATAGCCTGAGTTTTCATTGACTGGGGTGCCGGGAGCGGGGTGAAGGAAGTGGGGGTGTCCGAAAACCTGCCCACTGATGTTTTATTGGGGACTGATCTGGGGAGGATGGTGGCGTACTATGTCCCTGACACCCCTTCCCAATCTGATGATAAGGTTAACGTTAACCATGATGTTGATGTTGATGATGATGGGAAACTGATTGTGTTACCTGCTAATGCTTTGCGAAGTGATGATGCAACGGATAACCTTTCTTTCCCTAGGAATGATGTTGATAGTGATGTATCTGTGCCATCTGAATCTGTTAACCCTTTCTCTGAAGTGGTAGATGTGTCCACAGGTACAGGAGCGTTCAGTCCCGTCGCTCTGCGGAGTGAGACGGCTGAGGAACCCCTAGCAGGAGCAAGCGACAGTGCTCAAGGAAATGGGGAGGTGCATGGGAACCGGGAGGAAGGTGACGCCATGACACTGACCAGTGCCACCGAGGAAGGTAACTGGCCCATAAGTAGCACTGCTCCTGAAGTGTTGGGGGTGGATGGGGAGGTAGAGCCCATAGCAGCGCAGGCTGATGGGTCTATAGAAACCCCCGGGGAGACGGCATATGTAGCTGCTGTCACCCGCAGTCAGAGTGCCCGGATCGCAGGTAGCGCCCTACCATCTGGACCCTCCTCCGCTACAGGAGAGACTGAACCAGAGGTGGACCCAGAGCCGGTCCCAGAGGGTCCCAGTGAGGAAGGAACCCTGACGTCACTTCTGGCTGCCTCCAGCCAGGAGTTCCAGGCCGCTCTGCACTCAGATGCGAGCCTGGAGAACTTGAGGCACCTCGCCGAGACGCCCACCTCCGTGACTGATAAGGAGAGGGTGTTCTGGGAACGAGGAAGGTTGTACCGGGAGACAGTACCCGGAGATTCCCAAAAGGAGTGGTTGAGGGAAAAACAGCTGGTCGTCTCGCACCAGTTCCGAGGTGAGTTGTTGAGGATTGCCCATGAGATTCCACTCGCTGGACACTTGGGGATCAGCAAAACTAAGGCACGGCTGTCTCAACACTTCTATTGGCCCAAGATGGGGACAGATGTGACTAACTACTGCCGCTCCTGTATCACCTGTCAAAGAGTGGGGAAGGCGGGGCCTGCTCTTAAGGCTCCCCTGATCCCGTTGCCAGTGATAGAGGAGCCTTTCCAGAGGATCGCGGTGGACATTGTGGGCCCGCTGGCCATCCCCAGCAGCTCTGGAAAGCAATACATCCTTACTGTGGTAGACTACGCTACCCGGTACCCGGAGGCAGTAGCTCTGTCCTCAACTAGGGCAGGTAAGGTGGCGGATGCACTGGTGACCATCTTTTCACGGGTAGGATTTCCCAGGGAGATGCTTACCGATCAAGGGACCCAATTTATGTCTCGCCTAATGAAGGCTCTCTGCAGCAAAATGCAGGTGACGCGTATGGTATCGAGTGCGTATCACCCACAGACCAATGGTTTGTGTGAGCGCTTTAACGGTACCCTCAAACAGATGCTCCGCATGCTGGTTGAGACCCAGGGACGCGATTGGGAGCGGTACCTCCCACACCTGCTATTTGCCTACAGAGAAGTCCCGCAGGCCTCGACGGGGTTCTCCCCCTTCGAGCTCCTGTATGGTAGGCGAGTCCGGGGACCCCTTGGGTTGATAAGAGAATCCTGGGAAGATGAGCCAAACCCCACGGAAGTGTCCATCGTGGATTATGTCATGCGCTTCCGCGACAAGATGCAGACCTTGACGCAGTTGGTGCATGACAACATGACGCAGGCTCAGGCTGACCAGAAGCACTGGTACGACCAGAACGCCCGGGAGCGGACCTACCAGGTGGGTCAAAAGGTGTGGGTGCTGGTCCCCGTACCAAAGGATAAGCTTCAGGCAGCCTGGGAAGGCCCGTACGTCGTGCACCAACAGCTCAACCCAGCCACCTACGTGGTCACGCTTGACCACACTCGGGGTAGGCGCAAGGCCTTTCACGTCAACATGATGAAGGCCCATCACGAACGTGAAGCCTGCGTCCTACCGGTCTGCAATCTGCCCGAGGACGGGGAAGAGGATCCCCTCCTGGACATGCTGGCCCAAGCCCAGGCCAATGGGTCCATTGAGGACATGGAGGTAAATGCCTCGCTAACCGTCTCCCAGCGGTTGCAGTTGCTGACCACTCTGGAACCCTTCCGGGCCGAGTTCACAAACCGACCCGGAAGAACCAAGTTGGCGGTCCACGAGGTGGACACCGGGAATCGCGCCCCGTTACGGCGGACACCTTATCGGATCTCTGAGGAAGTGCAGCAGATTATGCGCCAGGAGATCCAGGAGATGTTGCAGCTGGGAGTGATCCGGCCGTCCAAAAGCGCGTGGGCCTCACCTGTAGTTCTCGTGCCAAAAAAGGATCGGACCACCCGGTTCTGCGTGGACTACAGGGGGCTCAACGCCATCACTACCTCTGATGCGCACCCAATGCCACGCATCGAGGATCTGTCACGCGGTCTTATGATATGTGTACGATGTCAGTAAACTATTCTTAAAAGAACAACACTCTATACAACATATAGATTAGCAACATCAGCATGTAAATATAGAATAGATTTACCTGACACGATATCCGTTGAACTCAGGTTAATCTTGAGGACTTGATACACTGTCACAGGAAAGAGGAGGACCGGGGGTCTAACCTGACCCTAAACTGGGGTCCTAACTAATCCCTCACCTTGGAGGTACTGATAATGGTTCAGAGGTCCAAGTCTCCAGCCTAACCCTGTCTCCTATCAGTCCCTGAACCCTGTAATCAGTCCTAAGAAGGATTCTGATTACCACCAAAGGGATATGGGCTGATCTCTGCTAAATACACAGATTAGACATATAAGACAGACTGGAGAAAACACAGACTTGCATACACACTCAAACACAGAAGGAACATAAATGATCTGGGATATTAAACTCTAAGCAAGGTGAGCTTAAAACAACTAAGGAGCTCTTTAACTTAAGTCTATACAGATACAATCCTATCTGTGGTCTGCATGAAGAATTTCACTGGCAACTCCCAACACAGACAACCAGAGATTTAAAGGAAACCAATCAACAAATAATTAATTGCAGCCGGAAGAAAACTGCACCCAGTCCCAGAACTGAGCACAGACAGAATTAACTCCCTAACTGCCAAACACAAAGAAACAGCAACTCAGCTGTGAGAAGTCAGAATGTGCAACCGCGACGATCTTCGTGGCGATGCACACATGACAGTACCCCCCCTTCTACGAGGGGCCTCCGGACCCTCAGGGCCAGGTTTGCCCGGGTGAGTTCTGTGGAAGGTCCGCACCAAACGATCTGCGTTAATGTCAGACGCAGGAACCCACGTCCTCTCCTCTGGACCATACCCCTTCCAATGCACCAAGTACTGAAGGGACCGGCGATTCAGACGTGAGTCAATGATCTTTGACACTTGAAACTCCAAGTTACCATTGACCACCACTGGAGGAGGAGGTAGAGGTGATGGTATGACTGGTGCCACGTACCTCTTAAGTAATGACTTGTGGAACACATTATGAATTTTAAACGTAGGAGGGAGGTCCAGACGAAATGCCACAGGATTAATTATGGAACTGATCCTGTACGGCCCGATGAATCTGGGGCCCAGCTTCCAGGAGGGAACTTTAAGTTTTATATTCCTGGTAGACAACCATACCAGATCGTTCACATTAAGATCTGGACCAGAAACTCTCCTCCTATCAGCCATACGTTTATAACGGTTCCCCATAGCACTCAGATTATTCAATACACCTCTCCACACTGAAGCAAGTGACGACGAGAAACGCTCCTCCTCAGGAACCCAGAAGGGCCCCCCCCATTGAATGTACAAAACTGGGGATGAAAACCATATGCCCCAAAAAACGGGGATTACCAGTGGACTCGCTCCGCCTGTTGTTAAGAGCGAACTCTGCCAGAGGCAAGAAAGAAGACCAGTCCTCTTGGTTCTCTGAGACAAAACACCGAAGATAAGTCTCTAGGCTTTGATTCAGACGCTCTGTCTGACCATTGGTCTGCGGATGAAAAGCCGAGGAAAATGACAATTGCATCCCCCGACGTAAACAAAATGCCCTCCAAAACTTGGACACAAACTGAGACCCCCTATCTGACACCACATCAGAAGGCAACCCATGAAGTCTCACAATCTCCCAATGAACACCTGCGCCAGAGTTTTAGCATTAGGGAGGGCAGGAAGAGCAATGAAATGTGCCATCTTACTGAACCTGTCAACAACCACCAGTATGACAGTCTTCCCTGACGACTGAGGAAGGTCCGTGATGAAGTCCATAGACAAATGAGTCCATGGACGCTCCGGAAGTTTCAAGGGTAAGAGGGTCCCAGACGGACGGGTATGAGGGGTCTTAGAGCGAGCACAAACCCCACAGGACGCGACAAAAGTTAAAACATCTTTATTAACGTTAGGCCACCAAAACCGGCGAGAAAGGAGATCTAAAGTAGCCTTACTCCCTGGATGTCCTGCTAAAGCAGAATTATGATGTGCCTCAATAACCTTTTGTCTCAACTGATTTGGGACAAACAGTCTCCCTGGAGGTCCTGCAGGGGCGTCCCCCTGACCTCTAACACCTCCTCCTCAAGCTCAGAACATACAGCCGACACTACCACCCCCTCCTGAAGGATAGGAATCGGGTCATCCATTTTCCCGGCCCTGGGAAACTGCGAGACAAGGCATCCGCCTTAACATTCTTAGATCCAGGGCGATAAGTGACAACAAAATTAAACCTGGTAAAAAACAACGACCATCGAGCTTGTCTGGAATTCAGACGCTTAGCAGATTCCAAATACAGCAGGTTCTTGTGATCAGTAATGACGGTGACCGGGTGGACTGCCCCCTCCAAAAAGTGACGCCATTCTTCAAAAGCCAACTTAATGGCCAAAAGTTCCCTATTGCCGATATCATAATTCCTTTCGGCGGACGACAATTTTTTAGAAAAGAAAGCGCACGGATGCCATTTACCAGGGGACGGACCCTGGGACAATATTGCACCCACCCCTACGTCAGACTCGTCCACCTCCACAACGAACGGCTGTGATGCATCTGGTTGGATGAGAACGGGTGCCGAAGCAAAACATTTTTTCAAAGAGGAAAAAGCTTGGCAAGCTTTGTCCGACCATTTAGAAAAATCCGTCCCTTTTCTTGTCATGTCAGTGAGAGGTTTGACAACAGATGAGAAATTACAAATAAATTTCCGGTAGTAGTTAGCAAACCCCAGAAAACGCTGCAGAGCCTTAAGATCCTCTGGCTGATCCCATTCAAGCACTGCTCTCACCTTTTCAGGGTCCATACGGAAACCGGAGGCTGACACCAAGAAACCCAAAAACTGAAGTTCCTGTACGGCGAATACACACTTTTCCAGTTTGGCGTATAGTTTATTGTCTCGCAAGATCTGCAACACCTGTCTCACATGCTCCTGGTGAGACACAAGATCTGGTGAGTAAATTAAAATGTCATCCAAATATACGACCACAAACAGCCCCACCAGATGATGAAAAATGTCATTAACAAAATGTTGGAATACTGCTGGTGCAGTAGTCAGACCAAAAGGCATGACAAGGTTCTCATAATGTCCCTCCGGCGTGTTAAACGCCGTTTTCCACTCATCCCCCTCTTTTATCCTAATCAGATTATACGCCCCCCTGAGATCCAATTTAGAGAACCATTTGGCGCCAACAATTTGATTGAAGAGATCAGGAATCAGAGGGAGTGGATACGGATCTCGAACAGTAATCCGATTAAGTTCGCGGAAATCCAAGCAAGGGCGTAGGCCTCCATCTTTTTTCTTCACAAAGAAGAACCCCGCGGCCACTGGGGAAGATGAAGGTCTAATATGCCCTTTGGCCAGACTTTCCGAAATATAATCTTTCATAGCCTGCCTCTCAGGACCAGAAAGGTTATATAACCTAGCTTTAGGTAACTTAGCATCAGGAAGTAAATTAATAGAGCAGTCATACACGCGATGAGGAGGCAACTCCTGACACCCCTCCTCAGAGAACACATCCCCAAAGTCCTCCAAAAAAGGAGGCAAAGTACTAGGCACGACCGCACTGATGACTGTGTTTATGCAGTTACTTTTGCAAAACTCCCCCATTGGCTTATGTCTCTGGACTGCCAATTAATCACAGGGTTATGTTTAACCAACCAAGGAAGTCCCAACACAATAGGAGTAGGTAGACCCTCCAACACATAACAAGATAATAGTTCCCTATGTATTGCCCCTACCCGAAGGTCAATGTTATGAACCTCATGAACAAAGCTACCTTGGCCGAGAGGCCTGGCGTCAATGGAGAATATAGGGATTGGTTTGACCAATACACTCAGATGCATACCTTGAGCCTGAGCAAACTGAGCGTCAACCAGATTAGCCCCGGACCCACTATCAAGAAGAACAGAAAATCTCTCCACTCTCGTACCAACCACCACCTCCACTGGTACAAGGAACTGAGAAGAACTAGCGGACGAAATACATACTCCCAGGTTGTCGTCCACCACACAACCTGGGATTAACAGTTTTCCGGCGACTTTTTGCTCAACAAGGCACGGGATGGACATCCCCCAACAAAATGTCCCTCTTTCCCGCAGAAGAAACACCTTCTAGTCCTGCGGCGTACCGCCAATCCCCTCCTACGAAATGATGTCCCTCCCAACTGCATAGGCTCCTCCGAACAGACAAGGGGAACCTCAACATAAGGGACTTTAGTAGTAGGTGGAGTAACAACAGGGGGCGGAGTTACCTCGCACCTCTCCCGGAGCCGTCTATCAGTACGGATAGCTAGGGCCATAGCAGCCTCCAGTGATGGAGGAGAATCATACTGAGCCAAAACGTCCTTTAATTTGTCAGAAAGCCCATGACAAAACTGGCTCCTAAGAGCTGGGTCATTCCACTGAGTATCTGTGGCCCATCTACGGAACTCAGAAGCAAATTCCTCCGCCGGACGATCTCCCTGCTGTATCTTACGTAATTTTGTCTCAGCAAGAGAGACCCGATCTGGGTCATCATATACCAAACCCAGGGCAGTAAAAAATCAATCTACTGACTGTAGAGCCGGGGATCCCGGAGGAAGGGAGAAGGCCCAGGATTGAGGGTCCCCTTGTAGGAGCGAGATAACAATTCCCACTCTCTGCTCTTCACTCCCTGATGATCGAGGCCGAAGCCGAAAATACAATTTACATGCTTCCCTGAAGGTAAAAAATTTGTCTCGCCCACCAGTGAACCTGTCCGGGAGAGCTACTTTAGGTTCAAATCTGGTTTGCTCCGAGGGAGACAAAACTTTGGACTTAATGTCCATCAGCTCCATGGATAATCCCTGCAACTGCAGAGCCAGCTGGGCTACTGGATCCATGGCAACTGGGAATAATTTTATGGGCCAGTGAAAATGTCACGCGGTCTTATGATATGTGTACGATGTCAGTAAACTATTCTTAAAAGAACAACACTCTATACAACATATAGATTAGCAACATCAGCATGTAAATATAGAATAGATTTACCTGACACGATATCTGCTGAACTCAGGGTTAATCTTGAGGACTTGATACACTGTCACAGGAAAGAGGAGGACCGGGGGTCTAACCTGACCCTAAACTGGGGTCCTAACTAATCCCTCACCTTGGAGGTACTGATAATGGTTCAGAGGTCCAAGTCTCCAGCCTAACCCTGTCTCCTATCAGTCCCTGAACCCTGTAATCAGTCCTAAGAAGGATTCTGATTACCACCAAAGGGATATGGGCTGATCTCTGCTAAATACACAGATTAGACATATAAGACAGACTAAAGAAAACACAGACTTGCATACACACTCAAACACAGAAGGAACATAAATGATCTGGGATATTAAACTCTAAGCAAGGTGAGCTTAAAACAACTAAGGAGCTCTTTAACTTAAGTCTATACAGATACAATCCTATCTGTGGTCTGCATGAAGAATTTCACTGGCAACTCCCAACACAGACAACCAGAGATTTAAAGGAAACCAATCAACAAATAATTAATTGCAGCCGGAAGAAACTGCACCCAGTCCCAGAACTGAGCACAGACAGAATTAACTCCCTAACTGCCAAACACAAAGAAACAGCAACTCAGCTGTGAGAAGTCAGAATGTGCAACCGCGACGATCTTCGTGGCGATGCACACATGACAGGATCTGCTGGAGCGGTTGGCGAATGCCAAGTACATATCCATCATGGATTTGAGCCGGGGATACTGGCAGATTCCCCTGAGCCCTGCGGCGCAGGAGAAATACGCCTTTATCACCCCTTTTGGACTGTACGAGTCCACGGTCATGCCTTTCGGCATGAAGAATGCCCCTGCCACTTTTCAGCGGATGGTCAACCACCTGCTTCAGGGACTGGAGGAGTACGCTGTGGCGTACCTGGACGACATTGCCGTCTTCAGTTCCACCTGGGAGGAACACCTTCAGCATCTCCAGGAGGTGCTCAAGCGTATTCACCAGGCAGGTCTGACCATCAAGCCGGGAAAATGCCAGATGGGCATGAGGGAGGTCCACTACCTGGGGCACCGGGTAGGTGGGGGTTCCATGAGTCCAGAGCCCGAGAAAGTGGACGCGATCGTGTCCTGGCCCACCCCCAGGACCAAAAAGCAGGTGAAGTCCTTCCTGGGCACTGCAGGGTACTATAGGCGTTTCGTACCGAACTATAGCGCCATTGCAAAACCCTTGACGGACCTCACCAAGGGCGGTCTACCCCAAACAGTCAGCTGGACAGATGGCTGTGAGGCGGCATTCCGAGCTTTGAAAACAGCCCTGTGCAGCTCTCCGGTGTTGAGAGCCATCGACAGCAGTCGGCCCTTCCTGGTACAGACTGACGCCAGCAAATTTGGCCTTGGTGCTGTACTCAGCCAGGTTGATTCGGGGTACCAGGAGCACCCGTGTTGTACCTGAGCCGGAAACTTCTGCCAAGGGAAGTGGCATACTCCACCATCGAGAAGGAGTGCCTGGCCATGGTCTGGGCACTGCAACGTTTGCAGCCCTACCTGTACGGGCGCACCTTCAAGGTGGTCACCGACCACAACCCTCTGAACTGGCTGCACACAGTGTCCGTAACCAATGGTAGGTTGCTACGCTGGAGCCTTGCCCTGCAGCAGTATGATTTTGCCATACAACACAAAAAGGCAGTGATCATGGGAATGCTGATGGGTTGTCCCGACGTGGCAAACCCGCTGAGGTGCGCATGGTGGATTACCGAGAGGTCATGCCTCCGTAGCGCCCTCTAAGGGGGGGAGGTGTGATGATACTGCAAGCTTCATTTCTTGTGCTGTTTCCAGAACTTTCCCCATAGTACTACAACCCCCACCGTTTGCAAGCACAGGGCAAAGTTACCCCTCCCTCCTTTTCTCTGCAGCTCACGCTTCCCTTCCCCCCCCCAACCTGCAGTCAAGCTCAGTGTAACCTGAGCTACCAGTGCTGGAAGTTTTGCCGCTTCACCGCAGGGGTCCCCATTGTCAGCAACATGTGCTGTCCCTACCATAGCGGCCATTTTGGAGACTTCATTCTGTTTTGGTTATAACACGGTGGGGATTTGCGTCAGAAACACGAAAGTTACTGTTTTGAAGCCTGTGTCCATGGGCATCGTTCCCGTGGTACTGGTGAACCTGTAACTCCAACAGAACCCGAGAAATGGAATTCTCGGATTCCCCATGAACTAGCTCAGCCAAGTTTGGACTCATTTGAACTGTCATTTTAAAGTAAGATCATTGATAGGTCTGCCGTTATTCTGCTAGGCTCACAGGACGAGGGATGGACCTTATGATATTTCAGAGCTCAAATCATACACTTCTGTCCCTGGGAGGTGGCCAGAAAAACCAGCCCCTTTTGTGAGGTCAGCAGCCCCAGGTATAAATCCTGTGGTGAGCCCCCCCTTGCTCATTCCTTGCTGTGATGTCCTGACTAAGAGATCTGCAAATGAACTATGACGTGTGGCTCCTTCCCCCAGCCTGGCTTGCCTGTAAATGATCTAACAACCATGTGAGTGATTTTCATCTTTAATCCTATTTTATTTTATAACTGCCTTTGTACATAACGATATTGTCTCAGTTTGTTCCATCTTTTTATATTGTATAAGCACTGCCTGTCTTTTTAAGGAATAAACCTATAAATTTATTAGTTTGTTTCTCCTGCTCTATAAACGAATTTGCACGCGCCTGAAGTACTACGCTACTGTTTTGGGGTTGCTACGGACCCTCTTGATAAATTATTCCAAGTAAACCGTGGCTGGTGGCAGCTATAAAGAAGGGGTGTAAAGTGTTGACCTATGGGGTGGCGTTGGCGGTGACGGAGCGGGTTTTATAAGTGTATTACCCAGCTGCGGCTTGGAGTAATTATAATTCCCTCACTGCAGCGTGCCCAATAGCCAGCACACATCCAAGTGACCCGTCTGGCGACTAATTATCCTAGGTGCAGTTCCCTGACTGACCTGAGGGTAAGGGGGGCACCAGAGAGCTGCAAGTTCCTAAGTGGAAGTGGGATAATTATAAATCCCTGCAGTTTACTGGGTCGGACGGCAGCAGCCGTCGTGTGTGTGCACCGTTTCATCACAATGAGTAAAAGAAAGGAGCCATCATGAGTAACAGAAAGGAGCCATAATGAGTAACAGAGAGCCATGAGTGTCAGAAAGGAGCCATCATGAGTAACAGAAAGGAGCCATAATGAGTAACAGAGAGCCATGAGTATCAGAAAGGAGCCATCATGAGAAACAGAAAGGAGCCATCATGAGTAAAAATACAGAGCCATCATGAGTAAGAAAAAGGAATCATCATTAGTAACAGAGAGCCATGAGTATCAGAAAGGAGCCATCATGAGAAACAGAAAGGAGCCATCATGAGTAGCAGAAAGGAGCCATCATGAGTAACAGAAAGGAGCCATCATGAGTAACAGAAAGGAGCCATCATGAGTAACAGAAAGGAGCCATCATGAGAAACAGAAAGGAGCCATCATGAGTAGCAGAAAGGAGCCATCATGAGTAGCAGAAAGGAGCCATCATGAGTAACAGAAAGAAGCCATCATGAGTAACAGTGTACATTATAGAACCCCGTGAGCACAAGTTCCTCATTCAACTGTGTGGGAAAGACTCTATGCTCATGGATCCATGTGGACTCACGACGCAAGAGGTTGTTGACAATACTCCCTCCTAATGCTCGTTTCGATGCCCTCCAGGCCAATTACCTTCAATGGATTTAGGTCTTTATTCTCACTGCTCAGAGACCAGAAGTTTTCCTCCAGGTAAAATACAGATGATCTCTCCCGCTCACCCAGACGTCACTGACTACTGGCCTGTCCACCAGACACGTTCCACCAGTATATCCACATTACTGATAAAACGGCTGCACATCTGACAATCCCGAGTATCAGGTATAGACCCCCACCCACAGAGGTGATACATTGTGTCCAGGAACACAGGTGTGTATATAATGCCAGGATCTTCACAGAAGCCATCATTCCTATCATCCCCAACATCCCAGGAGCTCGCAGTCTAATGTAAGTGTACCACTACTCCAATCATCTCTCTGGCATTGTGAAGTCTTCTGTGTAACGCCCTGTCCTCTCTTATATGACTGTGTATGAGTGGCTTATCTCAGGGACTGGGGTCTCATGGCTGGGGTCCAGAGGGATATGGTCTCAGTAGCTTTAGTCTCTGCAGCTGGGGCTTCGGGGGCTGGGGTCCCGGAGGCTGGGGTTTCAAGGGCTTGAATTGGGCTGGGTTGGAGCTGAGGTCCCAGTGTCTGGGGTCTCAGGGGCTGAGGTCTCAGGAATAGGGTGCAGGGAAGGGTTGATACTGGAGTCTCTGGGGCTAAGGTCTCAGGGGCTGGCATCTCGGTGGCTGGGGTCCTGGGAGCAGGAGTCTCTGGGGCTGAGATCTCAGAGGTTAGAGTCCCTGAGGCTGGGGTTTTGGGGGCTGGGGTCCTGGAGGCTGCGGTCTCAGGACTAGCATCTCGGTGGCTAGGGTCCCGAGATCTGGAGTCCTGGAGGCTAGGATCCTGGGGGCTGGGTTGGAGCTGGGGTCCTGGGGCTGGAGTCTTGGGGCTGGGGTCTCTGGGGCTGGAAATCTAGGTATTGGGGTTCTGGTGGCTGGGGTCTCTGGGGCTGGAGTCCCTGGGCTAGGGTCTCAGGGCTGGGTCCTGGAGGGTGGGGTCCCAGGGGCTGGGTCTCAAGGGCTGAGGTCTTGGGGGCTGGGGTCTCTGGGGGCTGGAGTCTCGGGGGCTGTGGTCTCAGGGGATAATTTCTCAGGGCTAGGGTCCTGGGGGGGGTCGGATCCCGGGGGCTGGGTCTCAGGGGCTGGGTCTCTTGAGATGATTTTTCAGGGGCTGGAGTCTCTTGAGATAATTTCTCAGTGGCTGGGGGGTTGGGTCCCGGGGCTGGGGTCCTCTGGGGCTGGGGTCTCAGAGTCTGGGGTCTGAGAGACTGAGGTCTTGGGGGCTAGTGTCTCTGGGGCTAGAGTCCTGGGGACTGGGGTCTCTGGGACTGGATCCTGGGCGCTGGGTCCTGGGGGCTGGAGTCTCAAGGCCTGGTGTCCTGGGGGTGGGGTCCCGGGAGCTGGGGTCCTGGGGCTGGCGTCTTGGTGGCTGGGGTCTCTGGGATGATTTCTCAGGGGCTAGGGTCCTGGAGGGTGGGGTCTCCGGGGCTAGGGTCCTGGGGGCTGGTGTCCTGAGGGGGTGTGGTCTCTTGAGATGATTTCTCAAGGGCTGGGGTCCTGGGGGGTGGGGTCTCAGAGGCTGGGGTCTCTGGGGCTGGAGTCTCAGAGTCTGGGGTCTCTGGTGCTAGAGTCCCGGGGACTGGGGTCTCTGGGGCTGGGGTCCTGGGGGCTAGAGTCCGGGGGATGGGTCTCAAGGGTTAGGGTCCTGTGTCGACCCGCCACCACAATTGTGGGTTACCAGGGCAATGGGGTACTCAGAGCCGAGCCCGTAGAAGTCTATGGGGATTGTCACAGGTAGCTGTGGCTCGGTCTGTGGCCCTGGCGGTCTGGCGTATGTTGGGGATATATTTACAGGGGATAGGTTTATATACAGTTCGTGACGCCACCTGTAGTATTCTGGTAATATGTACCAGCGCTGCTGTAGATCTCTGAGGGGATGGTGAGGCAGCTAGATGTCGGGTCCCCTACAGGTGGGATTCTTCCCTCAGGTCGTAGTTAGGTAGGGATGTGCAGGCATGCAATAATAACTCAGTCTCACACCGTCAGCGTCTTTCCATACCTTTACTTGCAAGATGATAAGGCAGGTCCCAGGGAGGCTGATGGGGTTGATGGAGGATGAGCTTTGAGGCAACAGCTAAGCAACTTAGGGGCCTCCTTTACTGTCCAATGAAGATGAGTACGACCAGCCTGAAGCGTAGTCCCCTCTATGATTCCAGCTTATCCAAAGCTGTGCTTCCCAGTCAGTTTAGTGTTAGGAGTCTTTCTGTGAGGGAGCTGAATTCTTATTTTGTCCTGCAGAGACTCAAAGTCTTCACTTCCCCTGACCCCAGTTACGTACTGACTATAAGGGGCTTGTTTGCCGCGACCTAGGGTCCGGTAAATCTCTGGTTTTCTCTTCACTATGCTTGTAGCTAATAGTGATCCTTCGGTCCCCAGTAACCGGTAGCAATGTGCAGGACTCTTCCAAGCCAAACGCACTTTTCCAATAATCTTCCTTCCACTTTGCCCTTCGATTTGCTCAACTCTTAATAGCTAGTTCAGTCTTTCTTCCAGTGGGGCACAGCTCTGACTAGACTAAGGTGAATTAGACCACCTGTACCAGCCTCCACGTTCTGAACTGAAGACAGACTTAAACTGGACACGTCTACTCTGTCTAAGGACAGGAAACTGACTGACTAGAATCACTCCCTTCCACACCCCTGCTGGGTGTGTCAGAAGTGTACATGATGTCATGAAGAGACCTTAACTGTTACCTCTCCACTCATCCTCCTGGTATTGTGTACCAGGGCTACACATTCCCCCATGGTAAACGACAGCACTCCGGCTGTAAAATATAAAGAGACATTTTTGTTTATGCATGAAAACATTAAACAGTAAACAGTAATTCGTCCCATCCGGGAGGTGAGGATATCTTGAACGTTGCAAACATTATAGAAATACAAAAAGTATTAAATAGCATTCAATAAATATACAGTATTCCTTGTGAAGGACCCGCACCAAACCTTCAACGTAGGTCCTGGGTGGGCTGCAGGACATCCGAATGCAGACCTCACTCAGTGCCACACCACACGGGTTTTTTTTCAGAGGTAGTTGTACTGGTTTATGTAAAACCAAGATAGGGCACCGAAGCGCAACTATTTACAAGTAAGTTCTGGGTTGGCACAGTCCTCAACCTCCAAGTCCAATGTAAAACCAAAGACATATTATATATATATCACATAATACTAAAGTGCAAAAACTTTTTCTGGTTACTGTTTACTGTTTACCCAGCCGGGCATTCTACGGTTAGCAAAATATATATGCATTATATATATACTCTTCAACTGGTGCTAAACTTTATAAAACATTTCTCAAACTTTCTACTTATGGTAGACCCGATATGGATCCCACCCAATTCTACTTTACTTATTTATTCATTTTCAATTACACTTTCCAATACATTTTCCACCCCGGGGGCTGGAACAATGCAATGGGCCCTAGATCCCAGGACTAGCAAATCATGTGCTGCGATTAGGGTCTGAGTCGCCACAGTTCTTGTGCGAACCTCTAGGGGCGCAATGGGTACATTCTCTTCACGTGACACCGATTGCGTTTCAATCACAGTTAGCGATATGGACCGCGTCATGGATTGCGATTGAGACTGGGTCGCATGTTGCGATGAAGATATAACTTTCTTTTGCGATGAACTCTGGGTCGCTAGTTGCGATGAATTTGCAGGGGGCGATGCTGGGGCACGGCCGGATTCTGCTTGATCTAGAGACGGGGACGCTGCGGTAGTGGTGACGTTACTGCGTCTGGGACGGGGTCACGGACGATGGTGACGTTAAGGGCATACCATCCCTTCATTCCCCAGTGCCGCGTATATGTGACGATGTCTCCATTTACTAAGTCCCTCCCGGGATGGCCTTGCGGCAGGTGGGATTCTACGTCACGCCTGCTGACAAAGACCCTGGGTAGAGGACCCGGTTCACGGATAAAGCCCCAGCCCTTCCGGGAGCTGGAACTCAGTCACACACCCCTGCCGCCGCGGTTCCCTCAGGGTACCTTTATCTCTCCGGACACTCTCTTTGTCCGCGATCAGCTCTGCATGTTGTCGCTGACGGTTCCGCTGAGTTTCCCGCTCTTCCTCCTGCTGGCGTTTCTTCTTCTCCTCACGACTCTGCCATTCCTGTTCCCACTGGGCGGTATAGGCGACGTCATCCAGGCGCGCCATTTCGTCCCAGTCCACATCTGGTAGTGACGGACAGGACCCCTCCGGTGTCCCTGCCGGGACGATCATCTGCTGCGGCCTCTTGGCCGGGCGGGCGTTCCGGGATTGGCTGTACCTCCTCAACCTCCTTCGCTTCCACCGCTTCACCGGTGGGATCGGGATCGTACTTTCGGGGGCAGCCTCCGGTTGCTCCTTCGCCTTGGGCAGCAGACTCTTCGTATCTGGAATCGTGGGGGGTCGTTGAGGGGAGAGATCACCGTGTCCCACAGCCTCCGCTGTTCCAGGTACGCCGGCGTCTCTCGATTTCTTCAAAGCCAGGTTGGTACTGGACCATCTTCTTCAGGCGTGCATTTTCTTCTCTTGTCTCTAGCAACGCCTGTTGCAGGTGCAGGACCACGGATAACTCCGATGCTGGTGGCAGCTTGGCTGGGGCACGGGCCTGCCTTCCTCCGCTTCCCTGCTCGGCTGCACACGTCCTGCCTCCATGATGTTCCAGAAGATTCTTTCTTTTTCCTGCGGAGACATCCGGTCTCTTCCGTGGAGGTGGGGTTTGCGTCTCCTCCTCCTCGCAGGGAAGGTGAAGAGGAGGCGGACCTCCTTTGCTGTAGGGCAGGATCGCATGTTGTAATAGCACTTTGAGAGGGCAGGCATTTTCTTCGCGCCACTGGTGGGTACACGCCCACGAAGGTACGCCCACCTTCTTCTCCAGCGCCTGAGGGCGCGAATATGGCGACAAAAATGGCGATTTTGGCGCCAAAAGTGCAAACAGTCCTTTTTCACAAAAACAATTCCTTAGGCACATAGGGCTCGCGATTCTGCGAGTTTCGCATCCTGTTCGTGACGCCAAGTTTTTGTGTCGACCCGCCACCACAATTGTGGGTTACCAGGGCAATGGGGTACTCAGAGCCGAGCCCGTAGAAGTCTATGGGATTGTCACAGGTAGCTGTGGCTCGGTCTGTGGCCCTGGCGGTCTGGCGTATGTTGGGGATATATTTACAGGGGATAGGTTTATATACAGTTCGTGACGCCACCTGTAGTATTCTGGTAATTAGTACCAGCGCTGCTGTAGATCTCTGAGGGATGGTGAGGCAGCTAGATGTCGGGTCCCCTACAGGTGGGACTCTTCCTCAGGTCGGTAGTTAGGTAGGGATTGTGCAGGCATGCAATAATAACTCAGTCTCACACCGTCAGCGTCTTTCCATACCTTTACTTGCAAGATGATAAGGCAGGTCCCAGGGAGGCTGATGGGGTTGATGGAGGATGAGCTTTGAGGCAACAGCTAAGCAACTTAGGGGCCTCCTTTACTGTCCAATGAAGATGAGTACGACCAGCCTGAAGCGTAGTCCCCTCTATGATTCCAGCTTATCCAAAGCTGTGCTTCCCAGTCAGTTTAGTGTTAGGAGTCTTCTGTGAGGGAGCTGAATTCTTATTTTGTCCTGCAGAGACTCAAAGTCTTCACTTCCCCTGACCCCAGTTACGTACTGACTATAAGGGGCTTGTTTGCCGCGACCTAGGGTCCGGTAAATCTCTGGTTTTCTCTTCACTATGCTTGTAGCTAATAGTGATCCTTCGGTCCCCAGTAACCGGTAGCAATGTGCAGGACTCTTCCAAGCCAAACGCACTTTTCCAATAATCTTCCTTCCACTTTGCCCTTCGATTTTCTCAACTCTTAATAGCTAGTTCAGTCTTTCTTCCAGTGGGGCACAGCTCTGACTAGACTAAGGTGAATTAGACCACCTGTACCAGCCTCCACGTTCTGAACTGAAGACAGACTTAAACTGGACACGTCTACTCTGTCTAAGGACAGGAAACTGACTGACTAGAATCACTCCCTTCCACACCCCTGCTGGGGGTGTCAGAAGTGTACATGATGTCATGAAGAGACCTTAACTGTTACCTCTCCACTCATCCTCCTGGTATTGTGTACCAGGGCTACACAGTCCTGGGGCTGGAGTCTCAGGGCTGGGGTCTCAGAGACTGAGGTCTCTTGGGATGATTTCTCAGGGCTGGGGTTCAGGGCTGAGGTCTTGGGGCTGGGTCTCTGGGGCTAGAGTACGGGGGCTGGGGTCTCAAGCTGGTGTCCTTGGGGTGGGGTCCCGGGAGCTGGGTCCTGGGGTGGAGTCTCGGGGCTGTGGTCTCTGGGATAATTTCTCAGGGCTAGGGTCCTGGGGGGTCGGATCCCGGGGGCTGGAGTCTCGGGGCTGTGGTTCGGGATAATTTCTCAGGGCTAGGGTCCTGGGGGGTTTGGATCCCGGGGCTGGAGTCCAGAGTCTGGGGTCTCTGGTGCTAGAGTCCGGGGACTGGGGTCCTTGGGGCTGGGGTCCTGGGGGCTGGAGTCCAGGGGATGGGTCTCAAGGGTTAGGGTCCTGGGGGCTGGAAATTCGGGGCTGGGGTCTCAGAGACTGAGGTTCTCTTGGGATGATTTCTCAGGGGCTGGGTCTGGGGGGTGGGGTCTCAGGGGCTGGGTCCTGGGCGCTGGAGTCCCGGGGATGGGGTCTCAAGGACTACGGTCCTGGAGGTGGGGTCAGGAGTGGGGTACTGGAGTCTTGGGGCTGGGATCTCAGGGGCTGAGGTCTCTTGGAATGATTTCTCAGGTACTGGGGTCCTGGGGGGTGAGTCCCGGGGCTGAGGTTCTGGATTGGGGTTCTGAGGCTGGGTCTCTTGAGATGAATTCCATGGGGTGGGGTTCTGGGGCAGGGTCTCTGGGTTGGGGTCTCAAGGGCTGGGGTCCTGGGGGTGAGGTCTCAGAGCTGGGCTTTGGGGCTGGAGTCTAGGGGCCGGGTCCCTTGGGATGATTTCTCAGGGCTGGGTCCTGGGGGTGGGTCTCAGGGACTGGGGTCCTGGGGGCTGGAATCCCGGGGATGGGGTCTCAAGGACTAGGGTCCTGGAGGTGTGGGTCAGGGAGCTGGGGTACTGAGTCTTGGGCTGGGGTCTCAGGGCTGAGTCTCTTGGGATGATTTTCCTCAGTACTGGTCCTGGGGGGAGAGGAGTCCAGGGCTGAGGATCTGGATTGGGGTTCTCGGGGCTGGGTCTCTTGAGATGATTTCTCATGGGCTGGGGTTCTGGGCGGAGGGTCTCTGGGGCTGGGTCTCATGGCCTGGGGTCCTGAGGGTGAGGTCTCAGGAGCTCGGGGTCTTGGGGGCTGGAGTCTAGGGGGCCGGGGTCTCAGGGACCGAGGTCTCTTGGGATGATTTCTCAGGGGCTGGGGTCCTGGGGGTAAGTCTGGGTCTCTGGGTTGGAGTCTCAGTTCTGAGGTCTAAGGACTGGAGTCCCGAGGGCTGGGGTATCAGGGGCTGGGGTCCTGGGGGGGCTGGGAATCAGTGGCTGAGGTCTTGGGGCTGGGTCTCTGGCTAGAGTCCGGGGCTGGGTCTCTGGGGGTGGGTCCTGGCACTGGGGTCCAGGGGGCTGGAGTCCCAGGGCTGGGGTATCAGGGACTGGGGTATCAGGGGCTGAGTCCCGGGGTTGAGTCTCAGGGCTGGGTCCTGGGAGGTTGGGTCTCTGGCCTGGTGCCTGGCTGGTGAGGCTGTATTGTACTTATGGACTCATGGATTATCCAGCTCCTTAATGATGACTCATGACACACTTCCTGGGCTCCTCCTTGCTGAGGGTATATAAGTGGACTCTCAGTGCCCTGCCCTGACTCCGATGCCAGGTGAGGCATGTTACACCTGCTGAGGTATCAGCGCCTCTCTTTACCTTAGCGCGCGTTGTTATCGCAGCTTGTGAATTACCTGTATCTCTGGACTGGGTAACACGCTTGTTTCTGTAAATGCAGCACTGTTGGGCATTAAGCCCATCGTGTCGTACCCCACCTGTTCAGTCTCCAGGCCCTAGCAGTGCTGAATATAGATACAATGATTCTTTGATAACATTGCATTAGATTCGTCTTTTACGTTCACACAACTTCTTCTTGGCAGATAGGCCACCGTTGGTTCGCATCCTGTTCGTGACTCTCAAGTTCTTGTACAGTGAGTAACAATGATACCGGATGACTCATCAACCTTGGCCTTGAGAAGTCTCTTCTGAGGGACTCTGCCACAGAGCGTGGTCTGTCTGGAGAGGCTTCGCGACCTATGTTCGGGTCTATTACTTCGCTAGTTTTGTATCATTCTTGACACTATATTCTTGATAACTTAAGTACACATCTGATCTCTGAACCCTGGCAGATGACTCCTTCCTCAGTCGTAGTCTATTGCTCCTTCTTCCTCTTCTACACCTTCTCTTCTTCCACTTTACCTTCCTTCTCCTGATATAGAGAGGACTCTCTCCAGAACCCTTCTGTCTTTCTGTACCGTCACTTCCTTGTTCCCCGTTCTTCCTCTTCTAACCATCTCTTTCTTTTCCCTTCCTTTTACTTTTCCTTCTCCTGATATGGACGTAGACTTTCTCCAGAACCTTCTGTCTTCTGTACCTTCACTTCCCTTGTTTCCTCCCTTTCTTCCTCTTCTACACCTTCTCTTTCTTCTTCCCTTCCTTTTACCTTTCTCCTTCTCCTGATATGGACGTAGACTTTCTCCAGAACCTTCTGTCTTCTGTACCTTCACTTCCCTTGTTTCCTCCGTATCTTCCTCTTCTACACCTTCTCTTTCTTCTTCCCTTCCTTTTACCTTTCTCCTTCTCCTGATATGGATGTAGACTTTCTCCAGAACCTTCTGTCTTCTGTACCTTCACTTCCCTTGTTTCCTCCGTATCTTCCTCTTCTACACCTTCTCTTTCTTCTTCCCTTCCTTTTACCTTTCTCCTCCTGATATGGACGTACACTTTCTCCAGAACCTTCTGTCTTCTCTTCATTAACTTCCCTTGTTTCCCCCGGATCTTCCTCTTATACACCTTATCTTCCTTCACTTTACCCTTCTCTTTCTCCTGATCTAGATGTGGACTTTCTCCAGAACCTTCTGTCTTCTCTTCATTTACTTCCATTGTTTCCCCCCATATCTTCCTCTTCTACACCTTCTCTTTCTTCTTCCCTTCCTTTTACCTTTCTCCTTCTCCTGATATGGACGTAGACTTTCTCCAGAACCTTCTGTCTTCTGTACCTTCACTTCCCTTGTTTCCCCCATATCTTCCTCTTCTACACCTTCACTTTCTTCACTTTACCCATCTCTTTTGCCTGATCTAGATGTAGACTTTCTCCAGAACCTTCTGTCTCCTTTTCTGTCACTTCCCTTGTTTCCCCTGTATCTTACTCTTCTACACCTTCTCTTCCTTCACTTTACCTTTCTCTTCTCTTGCTCTGGATGTGGACTTTCTCCAGAACCTTCTGTCTTCTCTTCCGTCACTTCCCTTGTTTCCCTCGTATCTTCCTCTTCTACACCATCTCTTCCTTCACTTTACCCTTCTCTTTCTCCTGATCTAGATGTAGACTTTCTCCAGAACCTTCTGTCTTCTGTACCTTCACTTCCCTTGTTTCCCCCGTATCTTCCTCTTCTACACCTTCTCTTTCTTCTTCCCTTCCTTTTACCTTTCTCCTCCTGATATGGACGTAGACTTTCTCCAGAACCTTCTGTCTTCTCTTCATTCACTTCCCTTGTTTCCTCTGTATCTTCCTCTTCTACACCTTCACTTTCTTCACTTTACCATTTTCTTTTTTGCCTGATCTAGATGTGGACTTTCTCCAGAACCTTCTGTCTTCTCTTCATTCACTTCCCTTGTTTCCCCCGTATCTTCCTCTTCTACACCTTCTCTTTCTTCACTTTACCTTTCTCCTTCTCCTGATCTAGATGTAGACTTTCTCCAGAACCTTCTGTCTTCTGTACCTTCACTTCCCTTGTTTCCCCATATCTTCCTCTTCTACACCTTCACTTTCTTCACTTTACCCTTCTCTTTCTCCTGATCTAGATGTGGACTTTCTCCAGAACCTTCTGCCTTCTCTTCCGTCACTTCCCTTGTTTCCCCCATATCTTCCTCTTCTACACCTTCTCTTCCTTCACTTTACCCTTCTTTCTCCTGATCTAGATGTGGACTTTCTCCAGAACCTTCTGTCTTCTCTTCCGTCACTTCCTTGTTTCCCCCGGATCTTCCTCTTCTACACCTTCTCTTTCTTCTTCCTTCCTTTTACCCTCTCTTTCTCCTGATCTAGATGCGGACTTTCTCCAGAACCTTCTGTCTTCTCTTCATTCACTTCCCTTGTTTCCCCCGTATCTTCCTCTTCTACACCTTCTCTTTCTTCTTCCCTTCCTTTTACCTTTCTCCTTCTCCTAATATGGACGTAGACTTTCTCCAGAACCTTCTGTCTTCTCTTCCGTCACTTCCCTTGTTTCCCCCGTATCTTCCTCTTCTACACCTTCTCTTCCTTCACTTTACCCTTCTCTTTTGCCTGATCTAGATGTAGACTTTCTCCAGAACCTTCTGTCTTCTCTTCCGTCACTTCCCTTGTTTCCCCCGTATCTTCCTCTTCTACACCTTCTCTTCCTTCACTTTACCTTTCTCCTTCTCCTGATCTAGATGTAGACTTTCTCCAGAACCTTCTGTCTTTTGTACCTTCACTTCCCTTGTTTCCCCCATATCTTCCTCTTCTACACCTTCACTTTCTTCACTTTACCCTTCTCTTTCTCCTGATCTAGATGTGGACTTTCTCCAGAACCTTCTGCCTTCTCTTCCGTCACTTCCCTTGTTTCCCCCGTATCTTCCTCTTCTACACCTTCTCTTCCTTCACTTTACCCTTCTTTCTCCTGATCTAGATGTGGACTTTCTCCAGAACCTTCTGTCTTCTCTTCCGTCACTTCCCTTGTTTCCCCCGGATCTTCCTCTTCTACACCTTCTCTTTCTTCTTCCCTTCCTTTTACCCTTCTCTTTCTCCTGATCTAGATGTGGACTTTCTCCAGAACCTTCTGTCTTCTCTTCATTTACTTCCATTGTTTCCCCCCATATCTTCCTCTTCTACACCTTCTCTTTCTTCTTCCCTTCCTTTTACCTTTCTCCTCCTGATATGGACGTAGACTTTCTCCAGAACCTTCTGTCTTCTCTTCCGTCACTTCCCTTGTTTCCCCCGTATCTTCCTCTTCTACACCTTCTCTTCCTTCACTTTACCTTTCTCCTTCCCTGATCTAGATGTAGACTTTCTCCAGAACCTTCTGTCTTTTGTACCTTCACTTCCCTTGTTTCCCCATATCTTCCTCTTCTACACCTTCACTTTCTTCACTTTACCCTTCTCTTTCTCCTGATCTAGATGTGGACTTTCTCCAGAACCTTCTGCTTCTCTTCCGTCACTTCCTTGTTTCCCCCGTATCTTCCTCTTCTACACCTTCTCTTCCTTCACTTTACCCTTCTTTCTCCTGATCTAGATGTGGACTTTCTCCAGAACCTTCTGTCTTCTCTTCCGTCACTTCCCTTGTTTCCCCGGATCTTCCTCTTCTACACCTTCTCTTTCTTCTTCCCTTCCTTTTACCCTTCTCTTTCTCCTGATCTAGATGTGGACTTTCTCCAGAACCTTCTGTCTTCTCTTCATTTACTTCCATTGTTTCCCCCCATATCTTCCTCTTCTACACCTTCTCTTTCTTCTTCCCTTCCTTTTACCTTTCTCCTCCTGATATGGACGTAGACTTTCTCCAGAACCTTCTGTCTTCTCTTCCGTCACTTCCCTTGTTTCCCCGGATCTTCCTCTTCTACACCTTCTCTTTCTTCTTCCCTTCCTTTTACCCTTCTCTTTCTCCTGATCTAGATGTGGACTTTCTCCAGAACCTTCTGTCTTCTCTTCATTTACTTCCATTGTTTCCCCCATATCTTCCTCTTCTACACCTTCTCTTTCTTCTTCCCTTCTTTTACCTTTCTCCTCCTGATATGGACGTAGACTTTCTCCAGAACCTTCTGTCTTCTCTTCCGTCACTTCCCTTGTTTCCCCGTATCTTCCTCTTCTACACCATCTCTTCCTTCAGGGCATGCTGACGGTTATAGTTGCATCAGATCGGAGTCGGTCTTCGTATACACTCTTCTCCCATGTGTAATCTGTATCCTCTGTGTTTTGTGTATTAGCGGAGGTCTGCTACGACAGGTTGGGGTGCTTCACAAACAAAGCCCCATGGGCTGGAACTGTACAGAGACCAATCGGACGCTTACCCTGGGCTCCGGAGAAGATTAATACTCGGTTCCTGCTCTACACCAAGGACAATGTGTACAAATATCAGGTCAGATCTCTCTCTTCCGGATCCTGGGGTCTTGTGTGATGAGGAGTCTCCAGTGCTTGGGATTCTCCAAGCAGCTATAGAGGTCGTCTCTGACCCCGGAGGCCTCGGCCTGTATTCCATGGACAGGCCATTGATTAGGATGAGTTTTGTGTAATACATCACTTCACCTGCGGGGGTGCTGCAGGTTCCTCCTCCACAGATTACTTCTGATCATTGGGGGTCCTAGCAGTAGGATGCTTGTTGATCAGCCTGTTATTGGGGATACTCACATAAATGGGACCTGATGATACTTCTACCATTGATAACTGGTCCAATAATCATCGTATCTAGAACATGTACAGACTATGGCGGATGATTTATATTATTGGATCGTATGTGTCCGGTGACCGGGAAATATCCAGATGATCTACTAGTACACAACTGTAGTGACACCATACATAACGTCTATGGAGTTCAGAGGAGAAGGGGGCTCATCACAAACATGGGGGGCTGCCGGATCTGTCTATGACTCAGATGAGCACCGGATCCGGCAATGAAACCTTTGTGATTTCCGGGGAGGGATTTATTACGCTTTCTCATGATTTTTTCATAATTCCCTACAGGAAGTGAGCGCCGTCAATCCCGGGACCATCTCTGACTCCAACTTTAGACCAGATAGAAGATCTCACTTTGTGATCCACGGATTCACGGACAGTGGGGAGGAGAACTGGCTGACGGACTTATGCCAGGTGGGCAAATTATAAATGTATATATGCGTATAAAATACATATAATACATACATAAAATCTATATACCCCATATGAATGTAGGTGATAAGTACAGCCCCATCTTACCCTCCATATAAGCTCAGGATATAGGACAGCCTCCTCCCTCCTTCCTCATAAATGTTAGTAAGGGTATGTGCACACGTTGCGGATTTTTCAGTGCAGATTTTACTAAATCCGCAGGTAAAATGACCTGCATTTTACCTGCTGATTTAGTGCGGATTTTCTGGGATTTTGTGCGGATTTCCCCTGTGTTTTTACACCTGTGGATTTCTATAATGGAGCAGATGTAAAACCGCTGCAGATTCTGCACAAAGAATTGAGATGCTGCAGATTCAAATCCGCAGCAAATCCGCACGGAAAAATCCGCAGCATGTGCACAGCGTTTTTTTTTTACATAGATTCTAATGGTACTGTAGAACGCAGCAGAATCCGCAACGTGTGCACGTACCCTTATAGGTACAGAAGGCTGACAGGTTTCACCAAAACAAGATCTGAAAAGTAAACTAATAATTCAGAACATGAGAAAAACAAAAGATTCAGTGTGAAAAAATGCTGAGATATCATCCTGGAGCAAAGTCCCGTCTCGCCTGTGCCAAGAGCCTCGCATATCACCCGGGCCCCGGAGCCACCGGCTGCTCATGAGCTCTTATCTGAGTGTAATACACCGTTCACATGAGTCAGGCATCAGGAATTCTCTGCCGCTCCTGGTATCGGCGGTGCCAAACTCAATGTCACTGTCAATAAACTGAAAAACAGAGGACCCCGCAGCAAGGAGGGGATCTAGGAGTTACATAAAGGGACTGAAGAGTTACAGAGAGAGGACCCCGCAGCTAGGAGGGGATCTAGGAGTTACATAAAGGGTCTGAATAGTTACAGAGAGAGGACCCAGCAGCAAGTAGGGGAATTAAGAGTTACATAAAGGGACTGAAGAGTTACAGAGAGAGGACCCAGCAGCAAGTAGGGGAATTAAGAGTTACATAAAGGGACTGAAGAGTTACAGAGAGAGGACTCCGCAGCAAGGAGGGGAACTAAGAGTTACTTAAAGGGACTGAAGAGTTACAGAGAGAGGACCCCGCAGCAAGGAGGGGAATTAAGAGTTACATAAAGGGACTGAAGAGTTACAGAGAGAGGACCCAGCAGCAAGGAGGGGAATTAAGAGTTACATAAAGGGACTGAAGAGTTACAGAGAGAGGACCCCGCAGCAAGGAGGGGAACTAAGAGTTACTTAAAGGGACTGAAGAGTTACAGAGAGAGGACCCCGCAGCAAGGAGGGGAATTAAGAGTTACATAAAGGGACTGAAGAGTTACAGAGAGAGGACCCAGCAGCAAGGAGGGGAATTAAGAGTTACATAAAGGGACTGAAGAGTTACAGAGAGAGGACTCCGCAGCAAGGAGGGGAATTAAGAGTTACATAAAGGGACTGAAGAGTTACAGAGAGAGGACCCCGCAGCAAGGAGGGGAATTAAGAGTTACATAAAGGGACTGAAGAGTTACAGAGAGAGGACTCCGTAGCAAGGAGGGGAATTAAGAGTTACATAAAGGGACTGAAGAGTTACAAGAGAGGACCCGCAGCAAGAGGGGAACTAGAGTTACATAAAGGGACTGAAGAGTTACAGAGAAGGACCCAGCAAGAGGGAATAAGAGTTACATAAAGGGACTGAAGAGTTACAAGGAGGACCCGCAGAAGAGGGGAATAAGATTACATAAGGGACTGAAGTTAGAGAGACTCCGCAGAGAGGGAACTAATCTAGGACTGAATTAGAGAGACTCCGCAGAAGGGGAATAAGTATAAGGGACTAGAGTTAAGGGACCGCAGCAAGGAGGGATAGATTACATAAAGGACTGAATTACAGAGAGAACCGCCAGGGATAAGATTACATAAAGGATGAATATTAAGAGGGACCCAGAGGAGGGAACTAGAGTTCATAAGGATGAATTAGAGAGGACTCCGCAGAGAGGAATAGAGTACATAAAGGACAAGTACAGAAGATCGCACAAAGGAAAAGAGTTATAAGGACTAGAGTTACAAGGAGGACCCCAGGGGATAAGAGTTATAAGGTGAGTTACAAGGGACCGCGCAAGAGGAACTAGTTATAAGGGGAAGTTACAGAAGAGACTCCCAGAAGAGGGATAAGTAATAAAGGACGAATATTACAGAGAGAGGACTCGCAGCAAGGGGAATAATTACTAAGGACTGAAATTACAGAGAGAGATCCGCAAGGAGGAACTAGGTTCATAAAGATGAAGAGTAAGAGAGGACCGCGCAGGAGGGATTAGGTTACTAAGACGAAATTCAGAAGGACCGCAGCAAGGAACTAGAGTTCATAAAGATGAAGTTACAAGGAGCCGCAGAGAGGAATAAAGTTACATAGGATGATGTTACGAGAGAGGATCACAAGGAGGATAAGATTACATAAAGGAGAGATTACAGAGACCGCAGCAAGAGGAACAGATCATAAAGGGACTAATGTTACAAGAAGGACCAGCAGGGGAATAAGTTACATAAAGATGAAATTACAAGGGACCGCAGCAGAGGGAATAGAGTTAATAAAGGAAAGTTACAGAGAGAGATCCGCAGAAGAGGGAACTAAGAGTTACATAAAGGGACGAAGTTACGAAGAGACCCCGCGCAAGGAGGGAATTAGAGTTACTAAAGGACAAGAGTTGGAGAGACCGCACAAGGAGGGAATAAGAGTTACAAAAGGACTGAAAGTTACAGAGAGAGGACCCGCAGCAAGAGGGGAATAAGAGTTACATAAGGACTGAAAGTTACAGAGAGGGACCCGCGCAAGGAGGAACTAAGAGTTACATAAAGGGACTGAAGAGTACAGAGAGAGACCCGCGCAAGAGGGAACTAAGAGTTACATAAAGGGACTGAAAGTTACAGAGAGAGGACCCGCAGCAAGAGGGAATAAGAGTTACTAAGGACTGAAGAGTTACAGAGAGAGACCCCGCCGCAAGGAGGGATAAAGTTACTAAAGGGACTGAAGAGTTACAGAGAGAGGACCCGCAGCAAGGAGGGGAACTAAGAGTTACATAAAGGGACTGAAGAGTTACAGAGAGAGGACCCGCAGCAAGGAGGGGAACTAAGAGTTACATAAAGGGACTGAAGAGTTACAGAGAGAGGATCCGCAGCAAGGAGGGGAACTAAGAGTTACATAAAGGGACTGAAGAGTTACAGAGAGAGGACCCGCAGCAAGGAGGGGAATAAGAGTTACATAAAGGGACTGAAGAGTTACAGAGAGAGGACCCGCAGCAAAGGAGGGAACTAAGAGTTACATAAAGGGACTGAAGAGTTACAGAGAGAGGACCCGCAGCAAGGAGGGGAACTAAGAGTTACATAAAGGGACTGAAGAGTTACAGAGAGAGGACCCGCAGCAAGGAGGGGAACTAAGAGTTACATAAAGGGACTGAAGAGTTACAGAGAGAGGACTCCGCAGCAAGGAGGGGAACTAAAGTTACATAAAGGGACTGAAGAGTTACAGAGAGAGGACCCGCAGCAAGGAGGGGAACTAAGAGTTACATAAAGGGACTGAAGAGTTACAGAGAGGACCCCGCAGCAAGGAGGGGAACTAAGAGTTACATAAAGGGACTGAAGAGTTACATGAGAGAGGACCCGCAGCAAGGAGGGAACTAAGAGTTACATAAAGGGACTGAAGAGTTACAGAGAGAGGACTCCGCAGCAAGGAGGGAACTAAGAGTTACATAAAGGGACTGAGAGTTACAGAGAGAGGACTCCGCAGCAAGGAGGGGAACTAAGAGTTACATAAAGGGACTGAAGAGTTACAGAGAGAGGACTCCGCAGCAAGGGGAATAAGGTCTAAGGACTAAGAGTTACATAGAGAGGACCCGCAGCAAGGAGGGGAACTAAGAGTTACTAAAGGGACTGAAGAGTTACAGAGGGACCCCAGCAAGGAGGGAATAAGAGTTACATAAAGGGACTGAAGAGTTACAAGAGAGGACCCCCAGCAAGGAGGGAACTAAGAGTTACATAAAGGGACAAGAGTTACAAAGAGGACCCGCAGCAAGGAGGGGAACTAAGAGTTACATAAAGGGACGAAAGTTACATAAGAGGACCCGCAGCAAGGAGGGGAACTAAGAGTTACATAAGGGACAAGAGTACAAGAGAGGACCCAGCAAGGAGGGAACTAAGAGTTACATAAAGGGACTGAAGAGTACAAGAGAGGACCCGCAGCAAGGAGGGGAACTAAGAGTTACATAAAGGGACTGAAGAGTTACATAGAGAGGACCCAGCAGCAAGGAGGGACTAGAGTTACATAAAGGGACTGAAGAGTTACATAGAGAGGACCCGCAGCAAGGAGGGGAACTAAGAGTTACATAAAGGGACTGAAGAGTTACAGAGAGAGGACCCGCAGCAAGGAGGGGAACTAAGAGTTACATAAAGGACTGAAAGTTACAGAGAGAGGACCCCCCGCAAGGAGGGGAACTAAGAGTTACATAAAGGGACTGAAGAGTTACAGAGAGAGGACCCGCAGCAAGGAGGGGAACTAAGAGTTACATAAAGGGACTGAAGAGTTACATAGAGAGGACCCGCAGCAAGGAGGGGAACTAAGAGTTACATAAAGGGACTGAAAGTTACAGAGAGAGGACTCCAGCAGCAAGGAAAAGGGAGACTAAGAGGACCCCAAAAGGGACTAAGAGTTACAGGAGAGGACCCGCAGCAAGGAGGGGAACTAAGAGTACATAAAGGGACCAAGAGTTACATAGAGAGGACCCGCAGCAAGGAGGGAACTAAGAGTTACATAAAGGGACTGAAAGTTACAGAGAGAGGACTCCGCAGAAGGAGGGGAACTAAGAGTTACATAAAGGGACTGAAAGTTACATAAGAGGACCCCAGCAAGGAGGGACTAAGAGTTACATAAAGGGTCCAAGAGTACATAGAGAGGACCCAGCAGCAAGGAGGGGACTAAGAGTTACAAAGGGACCGAAGAGTTACAGAAGAGGACCCGCAGCAAGGAGGGGACTAGAGTTACTAAAGGGACTGAAGAGTTACAAGAGGGACCCCCGCAAGGAGGGGAACTAAGAGTTACTAAAGGGACTGAAGAGTACAGAGAGAGGACCCCGCAGCAAGGAGGGAACTAAGAGTTACATAAAGGGCCCAAGAGTTACAAGAGAGGACCCAGCAGCAAGGAGGGAACTAAGAGTTACATAAAGGGACTGAAGAGTTACAGAGAGAGGACCCCGCAGCAAGGAGGGGAATTAAGAGTTACTAAAGGGACTGAAGAGTTACAGAGAGAGGACCCGCAGCAAGGAGGGGAACTAAGAGTTACATAAAGGGACTGAAGAGTTACAGAGAGAGGACTCCGCAGCAAGGAGGGGAACTAAGAGTTACATAAAGGGACTAAGAGTTACAGAGAGAGGACCCGCCAGCAAGGAGGGGAACTAAGAGTTACATAAAGGGACTGAAGAGTTACAGAGAGAGGACCCCGCCGCAAGGAGGGGAACTAAGAGTTACATAAAGGGACTGAAGAGTTACAGAGAGAGGACCCAGCAGCAAGGAGGGGAACTAAGAGTTACATAAAGGGACTGAAGAGTTACAGAGAGAGGACTCCGCAGCAAGGAGGGGAACTAAGAGTTACATAAAGGGACTGAAGAGTTACAGAGAGAGGACCCCGCTGCAAGGAGGGGAACTAAGAGTTACATAAAGGGACTGAAGAGTTACAGAGAGAGGACCCCGCCGCAAGTAGGGGACCTAAGAGTTACATAAAGGGACCCAAGAGTCACATAGAGAGGACCCAGCAGCAAGGAGGGGAACTAAGAGTTACATAAAGGGACCCAAGAGTCACATACAGAGGACCCCGCAGCATGGAGGGGATCTAAGAGTTATGAGCCGCCCGCCAGGGCCTTGGGGTACTCAGATCTGAGCCTATAGGCTACTATGGGGGATGTTACGGCGACACAGCTCAGTCCGTGGCTCTGGGGCTCATTCTTTAATGTGGGATATTTACAGGTGAATTGAATATTAGTATGGGGATTCGTGACGCCACTTGTGGTACCTGGTCAGGGTGACCAGCGCTGCAATGCAGTTCCACTGAAGGGTTAATATTGTGCAGCTAGATGTTAAGCCTTCCACAGGTAAGGCTGAGAGTCCTTCAGGGCAGACAAATGTGTAGGGATGCAGGACAGACGGGGACCCGGCAGTGAGGGGTAATAAGATGGACACACACACATAAGTCTCTTTCTGTACCTTTACTGAAGATGTTGCAGGCACTCCCCGGAGCACTGTAGGGTGACGGGTGCACATCCAGTTTCCTCCACTGAGTAGGTGTGTGGCCTCCTTTCTCCTTGCCTTTATGTGATAAAGTCTTGGCCTGCTTGTAGCTGGGCCTAGCTTGGCCTCCATCCTGCACCTGGCTGACCTTGTGATTGGACCTTTTCCCGAAGTACACAGTCCCTGCTTGCAGCGTCCTGCTTGCAGGACTCCGTTCCCCTGGCCCGGTTACGTGTCAGCTCTGTGGTACTCCTGGGACTTGTAGTCCTCCAGGAAATCCGGTGTTCTCCTAATGAGTCGTGGAGATCCCTATATGCTCGGACCCCGGTATCCGGTGGTAATAATTGGGATGAGCTGTATAAGCTCCTCTGTCCCTCACTCGCTTTCCACTCGCCTTTCGTCCCACTCGTGTCCTCACACGATCACACACTAGCAGATGGTGGACTGCTTCTCCTTCTTCTTCACCGCTCTCTAAGCGTCGGCACGCTTGCTCACTGAGCTGCACTCACTCGACTCAGCTCTGACTAGGCTGGAGTGGCTTTCTTTCCACTTGTACTAGCCTCCACATGTTTGAACTAAGCTTCAAGCTGCAGATTTCAGGTTCCTTCTTAAACAGCAGAACTCTCTCTTTTGAGCTCTGCTCCTCACTTCACCCACTGAGGTGACTAAAGCTTCACTTCACTAGTCTACGAGGTGACACTGCAGGCTGCAGCCCTCTGACTAGACTGTCTGCTCTTCAGTGTCTTCACCTTCCTTATATATGGCTAAACAGCTCCCTCTGGTGGCTCTAGGGATAGGTGAAGGTGTGTGAATGTGTATACAGGACCTCTAGTGGTGGTTACCTTCAGTGCACCCTTCTGGAAGATATGGATCCAGTCACAGCTGGGCTCCACATTCTCCCCTAGTAGAACTCAGCACTCCGGGGCTGAAATACAAAACAGATAATAATTAAAACATTGTAAAAATTAACTCTTCCCTTACGGGAGGTGAGGATCTTAAACTGTTGCATAACAGAAGAATGAATAACTATATACATTAACACAATGAGGAAATGAGCAACCATAAAAGTCCCAGTCTCTTTTAGAAAAAGGATGCTCAAAAAGGTAGAGGGAACAAGTAAAAATAATGTCCATTATACTTGTTTCAGTATCAAAAAGGAAAACAGGATTAATAAATAACGGCATATTAAAGCATAAAGTGGCAACAATATATACATTTATATACAGTGACTCTAGACAATTATTTACATTTGTTAGGTCTTACTCTCTGTACCTAACAGGTAATTGCCACGTTGTTATGCGTACTGACCTACGTGGTGTAGTGGTAGGTGAGGTGTCAGTTACCCTGTTTGTCCTGCATGCAGGTAGGTTGTAGTACTGCCTTAACCTCTCTAGGGATCTGGCAAGTATACTTCCAGCTGGGTGAACCGGTTCTGTCTCAACAGGGGATCCTTCTTCCTGAGATTCAGCTTCTTGGGATTCCGCTTCTTGGGGTTCTGCTGGAGCAGGTTCTTCTGGAACTGACTCTACTGCAACAACCGGCTCAACTGGATGTATAGGTTCTCCTTGTGGTTGATAGAATTGGAGCACAGGAATGATTACGGCTTCTCCAATGCGAGGCCAATCCGCGGGGAAATCTCCTAAGTCTGTATGTATGACTGATTCATCACGCTCTTTCTTATTGACAACAGGTTCTTCTTCTTGAAGCTTTAACGGATCCGGACACAACTTTAGGTGATCTCTGGATACAGTTGTAGTTGTTCTTCCTCCATCTTTGCTAATTATACACGTTTTCTTGTTATCAAACCTTGAATTCTGTACAACGTAGGGCTCTCTTTCCCATTGATTGTCGAGTTTGTGTATCCTCCTCTTTCTTTTCAGCACGACTTCACCAGGTGCGAAAGGTTCAGCTGGCGCACTTTTGTTGTAGTGATCTTCTTGTTTGTCCCTTACTCGATTGAGACTATCTTCAACGCAGGCCTGTACTTTTCTGTACTGTTCCTGTCTGTTTGTGTCCCAGTCTTCAGTAGTTACATCTGCTTCTGGTTCTACAACACCAAGCTACAGATCCATGGGCAGCTTTCCTGGTCTTGCCCGCATGAGATAGGCTGGGGTGCAATTGGTGGACCTCACAGGTATGTGATTGTACAGATCTACCAGGTCAGGTAGTAGTCTGGCCACCGATTTCTCTCTTCAAGTGGTACAGTCTTCAACAGGTCAATGACGATGTGATTCATCTTTTCACAGAGACCATTAGTTTGGGGGTGGTACGGTGTGGTTCTTATCTTCTTACACCCGTACAAGTGACAGAACTCTTTGAACAATTCGGCCTCGAAGGCTGGGCCTTGGTCAGTTAACACCTGCTCAGGATATCCGTGTGGTCTGCAGAAATACGCTTGGAATGTCTTTGCTGCTGTCTCTGCCATCAGATCTTTGACAAGGGCAACCACCAGGAACCTGGAGTAGTGATCCACCATGGTCAGGGCATAGGAGTATCCTGACCGGCTGGGTGACAACTTGACATGGTCCAGGGCCACGATCTTCAAGGGACGAGTCGTCTTGATGGGTTGCAGGGGTGCCTTCTGACTGCTGTAGTCTTTTCTTCTGAGGCAACAGGGTCCACAGTTTTGGCACCACCTCTCAATGGAGCTGCGCATTCCCACCCAGTAGAAACGACACTTCAACAGGGTCTCCAGCTTCTTCCAGCCAAAGTGCCCCGCTTGATCGTGGTAGGCTTCCAACACCATCTGGACATCTGCTCTGGGGACTACTATCAGCCATACCATCTCATGGGTCTTTGGGTTGACGTACCTCCGGCACAGCTTCTCACGGTAGATAAACAGCCGGCTTCTCTCATTCCACAGCTGCTTTGCTTGCGGAGACGCATCCGTCTCCAAGGAGGAACCTTCCTGAGTTATCAGCTCTTTGATACGGCTGACAACTTGATCGCTGTCCTGAGTCTCCTTCCAGCTGTGGTGAGGTAAAGGATTTAACATCTTACCATGCAGCTTCCTGCAGGCTTGTTGCTCATGGATCATCCCATTCCTGTGAAAGGCAGGTAGCTCAATCTCTTCCAGATCATCCACTTCTTCTTCTGTGACCGGTTCATGAGGCATCCTGGATAGGGCATCAGCATTGGCATTCTTGCGGCCCGCTCGGTACTTGATTGTGAATTGATAGTTTGACAGACGAGCCATCCAACGTTGCTCCATGGCTCCCAGCTTAGCTGTTTCAAGATGCGTCAAGGGGTTTTTATCAGTGTAAGCAGTGAACTTGCTGGAGGCTAGGTAATGCTTAAACCTCTCCGTGATGGCCCAGACCAGTGCCAGGAACTCCAACTTGAAGCTGCTATAGTTCTCTGGGTTCCTCTCGGTCGGGCGGAGCTTCCTGCTTGCATATGCAATGACTTTCTCTAGGCCATTTTGCTTCTGACTGAGGACAGCTCCCAATCCTTCATTGCTGGCATCAGTATACAGAAGGAACGGTTGGCTGTAGTCAGGGTAGGCTAGGATCTCATCACTTGTCAGGATCTCCTTCATTTCTTTGAATGCTTCAGCCTGTTCTTTACCCCAGTGGAATGGAGAATTTTTGCTCTTGAGGGACTGTCCCACCAGGAGGTCTTGTAGGGGCGCTGCTTTCTTGGTGTAGTCCTTTACAAACCTCCGGTAGTATCCTGTCAGTCCCAGGAACTGTCGCACCTCTTTGAGGTTCTTCGGCTCTGGCCATTTCTGGATGGCGGTGACCTTCTCGGGGTCTGGCGCTACTCCTTCTGAGCTGACAATATGTCCCAGATACTGTACCTTTTGTTTGAGCAGATGGCACTTTGAAGGCTTTAGTTTCATCCCATACTTGGACAGTGACTCGAATACCTCCGCTAGGTGCTTCAGGTGATCTTCATACGTCTTGGAGTACACAATTATGTCGTCCAGGTACAGCAACACAGTTTCAAAGTTAAGATGTCCCAGCACCTCTCCATTACTCTCTGGAACATTCCAGGGGCACTGCTGAGTCCAAACGGCATTCTGTCAAATTCACAGAGTCCCATCGGGGTGGTGAAAGCCGTCTTCTCCCGATCCTCCTCAGCCACAGCCACTTGCCAGTACCCACTAGTGAGGTCAAGGGTGGAAAAGTAGTTAGCAGTCTTTAAGGCAGCTAGGGATTCCTCAATGCGTGGTTAAGGGTATGCATCTTTATGTGTAATGCGATTTACTTGTCTGTAATTTACACACATTCTCATGCTTCCATCCTTTTTCCTGACTAGGACTAGAGGTGCTGCCCAGGGACTACAACTATCCCTTATAACCCCTGCTTCCTTCATGTCACGCAACATCTCCTTGGCTTTCTGGTAGTGTGCTGGTGGTATAGGTCTGTACCATTCTTTAATGGGAGGATGATTGCCTGTGGGGATGTGATGTTGAACCCCTTTAATTTTCCAAAGTCGAGTGGGTGTTTGCTGAATACCTGTGCGTACTCCTGTACCACTCGAAGTACTCCCTGTTTCTGGTGGGCTGGAGTGGTGTCCATCCCGACATGGAGCTGCTGACACCAATCCTCCACCTGGGTGGTCGGACCGTTATCCTCCACTGGTTGTGGGGAGGTTAAGGGCTCCGTTGTGTGAATGGAGTTATTATCCACAGCATGTAACTTAGCAACAGTGGCATAACGTGGAAATTTGACTTCATCCTCTCCCCAGTTGAGAAGACGCACTGGCACCCTCCCATTATGTACCTCCACTACCCCTCTGGCAGTCAAGAGTGTAGGTCTGTGCTCTGAACAATGGGGCTCTACTACTGCTTGGTAGTTCTGTCCTCTCAGACCTATTGCTGCTCTACACCAAATAAGCATTTCACTCATAGGGGGTATCAGAATGGGGTTCGGGTCTGTCACCGGTACATTACCAATCTCACCACCGGTCAGTTTCACTTGCTGCTGGCACATCAGGGTCTGGATCTCCTTCTGGATCGCTCCTTTTTGCCTTGGTCTGGCGATTTCGGCGAGCTGTTGGAGTAAAAACACAACCTCCTCCAAACAGTTACTAATAATGTTAGTGCCTAAAACCACATTCAACCCAGTTTCCTCATTAACAGTCTTCACTACAAGAAGTCCCTGGTTCTTTAGCTCTATCTCCCCACTTTTACGTCTACATTTTTAGCCCCAAGTAAGTCAAGAGGGAGGCCGTTAGAGGCGTATACGGCAAAGTCAGGGTTTGGGGTTGGAGACCGTCCATGGACCAGTATCTATTGTAAAGGACATCAGGTATGATGGTTACCTGAGATCCAGTGTCCAGCAGGGCAGGGATTGCGATCCCGTCCAGGATGATGGACAGGTATGGTCTTCCTCCCACAAACCTGCGGTTCCAGTCTGAGGGGCCTGAAGAGTCTATTCCTGGGTGTTGGCCCTCGGACCCAGGATTTGCTCGTTTAAAGGACACCGACGTGCTGGGTGACCTTCTCTGTGGCAGCGGTAGCAGACGATCTCTCGGCGAGGATGATGCTGGTCGCGGGTCCTTCCAGGGGGTGGCGTTGTCCTCCTCCGGTGGGGCGACGTCATCCTTCTCCTCCGGTTCATCCAAGGGACATCCTCTGGGCAGTCAGCTAGCAGGATCTTTCCTTCTTCCTCCGTCGGCAGTTGCAGGACACTCATTACAGTGGCCAGGTTTTTGGTCAGCTGGCGCACTTCTGAGCGCAAACAGTCCAGCTCAGTAGGGGGCGCCACCTGCGTTTTGGCTTCCGCAACCAGCGGGGAAAAGGTGGATGCTGCTGGCTTTAGGGTGGCTTCACTCGGGTGACACTGGGTTGCCATCTCGGGCGTTTCCAGGGGTCGCAGTCCTTTTATAGCCATATCCTTAAGGGCATCAAAGGTAGCGTCAGGATGATCCAAGGACCACCAGTGCACAGTTCTGCTTTCCGCTTGGGACCTCAGTCCCCGTACAAATTGTTCTTTTAACATTTTGTTTTCATTGATGACACTTATGGGGTTAACCTGTCTGAGAGCTCGCAGGGTCCCCTTGCAGTCGGCAGGCGTAGTCCCTAATACGGTCATCTGGTTTCTGGGAACATTGGTAAAACCTCATCCGAAGATCTGTTTCAGTGCGGTCCTCAAAGATAGTCTGTAGCTTTAAGAGAATTGCAAGCACTGATTCCTGGTCTGCAGCTGTCCAAGTCTCTACTTCCCTCTCTGCAGCACCAGTCAGTTGTCCCACTACCACTGCAGCTCTCTGCTTTTCTGACATAGGGTACATGTCCATTATACTGCATATTTTTCGCTTGAACCCTGACAGGGTGTCTGGCTTGCCACTGTACTGAGGGAGCCACTTTGCTCCAGGCATGTAGAGCAGCGTCAGCAGTACTATCGGGGCCACAGGACCTGGTGAGGGGCCAGCGTTTCTATCCTGTGCGGCAGCACCGGTGGGTAAGTCATTGGGGCCGTCGGCCTGGGCCGCGCTGTCAGCTTGCTGCTGTGACATGTCTGCGCCCCCCCTAGTTAAGCGTGGCCTACCTTCTCCTGTAGGCCGCAGCTTCCTCCGGTTCTAGTAGTGAGAAGGACCTGTGTCCCCGGCGCTTTGATGTCAGAGCGTTCACTGAAGCTCTCCACAGGACCTGCCGCCGCGTCAGCGTTGGGGGCGTGTCCAGGACTCAGCGCGCTTTTGCAGGTACGCCCACTAGTTTTTCGCGCTGTGGCGCTGTAAATGGCGGGCAATGGCGGGAAATCTTCACCACTATATGCGACAGTCTTTTAGTGAGGCACACAGTACCCGGTGGCAACGGGCACAAGTTACTCCGTTGCTGCAGGGCATGCAATCCTGTTCGCGACGCCAAGTTAGATGAGCCGCCCGCCAGGGCGTTGGGGTACTCGGATCAGAGCCTATAGGCTACTATGGGGGATGTCACGGCGACACAGCTCAGTCCATGGCTCTGGGGCTCATTCTTTAATGTGGGATATTTGGCTCTAGGTATAGGTGAAGGTGTGTGAATGTGTATACAGGACCTCTAGTGGTGAGTATGAGTCGCACGTACCAGGCTTTGGGGTACTCAGCACCGAGCCCGTTCACTTCACTGGGGATGTCACGGGTAGCGCAGCTCGGTCCGTTGCCCTGGGCGCTCACTAAAGGGGGATATTTACAGGGGATGATAGAAATGTTTGTGACGCCACCTGTGGTTCCTGGTCAGGGTGACCAGCGCTGCAGGGTAGATCCTCTGAGGGGTTGTTACTGGGCAGCAAGGTGTTAAGTCTCCCACAGGTGAGACTGATCCCTCGAGGTATATGGCGGTGCAAGGGTGAAGGAGCAATAATGCAGACACACACAAGACAGTCTCTTTCTGTACCTCTACTGGTGATGAAGTTGCAGGCACGTCCCGGGAGGCCGTCAGGGTGGAGGATGCACGTCCAGTAATCACTGAGTAGGTGTAGGGCCTCCTTACGTCTAACGTGTGTGAGTTTCTAACCTGCATGAAACAAAGTTTAACTCGTCTCTTTGCTACGCCCGGCTGATCTTGTGGTGGAGCCTTCTTTTGGACAGAACTAAGTCTCCAATGGTTGCGCTGACCAGACTCCTGTTCTTCCTGACCCGGTTACGTATCAGCACTGTTGGGCCCCTCTGTGACCTGAAGTCCAGCAGGGTCTCTGGTTTTTCCCACTAGCCGTGAAGGTTCTAGCAAGCTCGGACCGGTGTCCGGTAGTGCAGAGTTGGAGGTAAGCCATCATTGCTATTCATCCTCAGTCACTCTCTCTTTCCCTTTTCCACTTGCCTGTCGTCCTACTCACACCTTTAACATAAAGCACAAGCAGCAGTAGATGTCAGCTTCCTTCTCTTCACCGCTCTCCAAGCGTCGGCACACGCTCGCTCTCTAACAATACCTCAGTTGACTCGGTCTTACAAATACTGCAGTTCCTTTCTTCACTTCCTTCTTAGGCTCTGTCCGAAGTAGCTATCAGGACCTTCCGTCAGACCTGATCTATGCTCACTTCGAGAGTCACTTTCCACTTCCCTAGGGAACTATCAGTCCGCACATTCTGAGGTAACTTTCCTCTCGGCTCGTCTCTCTGAGGTACCACCAATGACTAGCTAACGTTCAGCTAGACTGCCTTCATCTCCTGCTCTATCTCTCCACACCTTATATACTGCGTATTCTAAAGGGCTCCCTCTGGTGGTATCAGGGAACTGTGAAGTGTGAATGAATATCAGGTGATTGTGAATTACCTTTCATGCATCCTCCAGGGTAACATGTGGCACCAAGCGCAGCTGGGCTACACAGTTACCTTCAGTGCACCCTTCTGGAAGATATGGATCCAGTCACAGCTGGGCTCCACAGTTACATAAGGGATTGAATAGTTACAGAGAGAGGACCCCGCAGCAAGGAGGGGAACTAAGAGTTTACATAAAGGGACCCAAGAGTCACATACAGAGGACCCCACAGCAAGTAGGGGATCTAAGAGTTACATAAAGGGACCCAAGAGTCACATACAGAAGACCCTGCAGCCACAAATGATCTAATAGTTGCTTAAAGAGACCAAAGAGTCACATACAGAGGACCCCGCAGCATGGAGGGGATCTAAGAGTTACATAAAGGGACCAAGAGTCACATATAGAAGACCCTGCAGCACAAAATGATCTAAGAGTTACATAAAGGGACCCAAGAGTCACATAGAGAGGATCCCGCAGCAAGGAGGGGAACTAAGAGTTACATAAAAGGGGCCCCTGGAAGGGATTTTTTTATAGGAGGCCCTTGCAGAAAAGGGGGGAACAAAAATTTTAAAAATAGGGGACCCGAAAGGATTCAAAAACAAAGGCCCCTGCACCAAAAAAGGGGGGAATTCAAAAGTTTTTAATACAAAAGGAACCCCGCAGCAAGGGGGGATCTATGAGGTTTCCCCCTTTTTTTTCCCAAAAGGAGAGGAAAAAAAAAGGGGCCCCGGTTTTCCCAAGAACCTGACCCCCAAAAAAGGTAAAAAAATTTTAAAGGGGCCCCCAACAGGCTTTTTGGGCAAATATGCCATTACATAAACAAAATTCTCCACGGGAACCGCGTTTTTCCTTTTGGGTTTTTAAGGGGAAAAAATAAACCTGTTCCTTGTGGGTGGGGGCCCCCAATTGAAAACCCGAAAAAATCTTAATTTTTTTTTCCCTTCGGTGAGCCCTTTGTTTGGGATTTTTCTGCAGGGACCATGTTGTTCAAAAATTTTTGGGCAATTTTTTCCCTGCAAACCTTTTTTTAAAAGGGGAAAAATTTAAAAATCCCCCAAATTCACTTTTTTGGGGGCCCGGGTTGGGGGCCCGCTAAAAGTTTTTGGGAAAAAAAAGGGAAAGGAATTTAAGAATTAAGGGTTTGGGGGTTGGGGTTTTTAAAAAACCCAAAAAACGTGTTCCCTTGTAAAAAATTTTAGAAATTTTCCATTTTTTAAGCCCCAGGGGGGGTAAAAATGCTGGGGACAGGTGGGGGGTGAGGGAAAAAAGGGAAAGGAAAAAGTGGGGGGAAACAATTCGGGGGGAAAAACCCCAATCAGGAAAAGGGGGACGGGGGGTTTTGGGTCCCCCCCAAGGCGGGGGAAAGGGGGGCAGTTCCCCAAAGGGGGTTGTTCGGGGGAAAGGGGGATTAGAGTGAAGGGGGGGAATGAGGGGGAAAAAGGTAATTGGGGAAAAAATTTGGGGAAAAAAAGGGAATTAAATGAAAAAAAGGTGGGGCCCCAGAAGGAAATTTTAAAAAAGGGGAGGGGAAAAGGGGGGCCCAATCAGGGGGGGGCGGATGGAAAATTGGGGGAAAGGGGTGGGCCAATAAGCCCAAAAGGGGTTTCCCGGAAAAAAAATCGCATGGGGGTTTTTTTGCTTGTTTTTTCGGGGGTGAGAAAAATTCTTTTACCGGCCAAAAAAAAAGTTTGGGGACCCCATAATTTTAAAAACAAAAAGGCAAAACAGGCCAAGGGCGTTTATTAGGACCCTTGGAAAAAAGGGGTTTGCCCCCCCAAACACCCCCATCATCTTACCCACCAAATTCAAACCCAAAAAAAAGGGGCCAAATTTCGCGGGGCCGGGTTCCCAAGGGGGGGGGGCCCTTGGGTGGAAGGGGGTAAACGGGTTTGGGGGTGATTGCCCACAAAATTGGGCTAGAAGCGACTTTAGGGACGGGGGGTTAAAAGGGGGTAAAAAATTTGGGGGATAAAAAAAAAAAAGGGACTTAAAAATAAACCCCCCCCCCCCTTATTTTTGAAAAAAAAAAAAAAATCTTTTAAAACCAAACCAAAATAAAAGTAAAAAAAAAAGGGAAACCCTACCCCAAAATAAGGGTTGGAAAGGGGAGCCCCCGGGGGAAAAAAAGAAAAATAAAAACAACCAAAAATTAACAGGGGGTGGGATTGAGGGGAACTAAATTGTACCACCCGGGGGTAAAAAATTTCTTTCCCACCCCCGGGTTTCAATAAAATTTTCCCTTGCGGGGGGTCCAAGCAAAACCGGAGGAAGGGAAGGGGCACTGGGGTTCGGGTGAAAAGGAACGTAAGGTTTCAACCGGTTAAAAAAAAGGGAAACTTTTTTGCAAGCGGGTTCATTAACCGGGAATAACCAAATTTTTATAAAATGAGATACCGAAGGCACCTTAAAATTTTCCTCTATAAAAGTTTTTCCCCCTCACCGCTTTTCTGAAGCTTCTCGGGGCTTTGGTTTTAAACCAGGAAACCCCCCCGGTCCCCACCCTGGTAACACCCCATTTTGTCGGGATGTCGAATGGATTTTTTCTTTCAAGCGGGGGGTTTTGGTTTTATCTTAAACGACCTTTTTGGGGTTGGGGTTTGGGGGAAGTAAAAACCCGAGGGGATAGGTTTTTTATTTTGTATTTATTTTTCGGTTGGGGGGCTTCGGGGAATTTGGGGTAAAAGGGGGAAATTTAAACCGGAAACCCCTTTGATTTTAAATTTTAAAAATGTGTAACCTGGGGTTTTTTTGGTTTTTTTAAAATTAAAGGATTTTTTTTAAGGGGGTTTTATTTTTCTTTAAATCCCCGGTTTTGTGCGGGCTGAAAATTTAAAACTGCTAAACCTCACTTTCCCCCAACCATTTGCAAGGGATTGGGAAAGGGGGGGAAATTATCCCAAAGGGAATTTTTGGGAAAAGATTTTGGACCAAGGGGGGGCTTTTATTTTTGGCCCCGCCTGGGGTTTATTAATATACCCCAGTTTCCCCCAATTAGCGGTTCACCGGGGGGTTTTGTTTAAAAGGGGCCTTTCCTGGGGGGAGTTTTAAATTTTTATTTATTTTAAATGATGATCAAAGCTTAAAATCCCCTCCCCATTGACTGCCTTTGGGGGGTTTTTTTGCGGGGACCAAGGGCGGGTAAACCGGGCCTTACACCGGCTTTGGTAAAAAGGATCCTTCCCCGGTCCCAGTCCCCGGGTTTCCCTGTAAAAGGGTTTCTTCAACCGGAAGCCCCGTTTCAAAATCCACGGTTTTTGTTTCCTGCGGTAAAAAGCACCACAAGCAGGGGCCACACTTACTTTTTTTCCCCCTTCACCAAATTTGGGGGGTTAAGATTCTCGGGGCCCCCAAAGGAAGGGGGGATTCTAATTTGTTTTTAACGGGAGGACCCTGCACAAATTTTTCCCCTTAAGTTTTATTAGGAGGACCCTGGCGGCGGGGTTTAAAATTTAATTCCGGGGGAACCCCCTTTTTCAAAGGGGGGGAAAAAAGGAATCGGGAGGCCCCCCCTCCGGGGGATTTTAAAAAGTTAAAAACCCCCCTTGGGGAACCCCTTTCCCAGCGGGGACCGGACAAATTTTAAAAACCTTTTAAGGACCCTCACCAAAGGAATTAATCCAAAGGGGTTGTTTTTTATAGGGGTAATGAAAAGGGGGGTTTTAAAATGTTTTGGGAACCCTCCAAGGGGATCTTGTGTAAAAGGGAAACCCCCGGGAAAAGGAGGGTTAAAATCCAAAAGAGTTTTTTAAAAAAACGGAAAACCCCTTTCAGGCAAGGAGGGGGAAAATTTTGTGTTAAAAAATAAAAAATAGAAATTTAAATTTTTTTAAAACCACCAATAAATTAAATATTTGGGGGCCCAAAAAAGGGCGGGGGGCTAATTTGGGAAACCCTATGCCAACCAAGGGGTTTTGGTTTTCCCATGGTTTAAAAACCAAGATGGGCCCCAAACCCAAAACTGGAAAATGTTCTTTTTAAACCCCAAAGGCCAGGGTTAAAAAAAGGGGGGAAAAAAAAATTTTCTTTAAAATTTTAAGGGGAAAATAATTTTTCGGGTTAACCCAGCCGGGGCCTTTAAACGGTTTGGGGGGGAAAAATTTTTTTGAAATTTTTAATTTCTTTTCCGGGTTTGAAATATTTTTAAAATTTTTAAACTTTCAATGGTACCCCGATTTTCAAAAGTTTCTTTTTCCCTATTTATTTTTTTTAAAAATTTATTCTTTGGGGGTTTTGGAAAAAATTTCCACCCCTGGCCACTTTTTCCTCATTGGGGAAGTTGGGGGCGAACCCCCTTGGGGGCAAAAAAAGGGCCATTAATTGGAAAGAATTTGGGTTTAATTTTAAGGTTAGGGAACCTTTATAAAAACGAAAATTTGGGGTAAGTTCAATGTAAAAGTTTTTTCCGGGTTTAAAATGGGCCCTTTTTAAAAATTTGAGGGGGGAAAATGCTAAAGGGGTTTTGTTTGGCGGAAGGGGTGGGGAGGGGGATTTAACGAGAAGAAAAAAAAGGAGGGGAGGAGGAGGCGAGTCAGGGGGAAAAAGCGGATAGGGAGATTTTAAAGGGGTTGGGAGGTTGGGAGGTAAACAAGAACCCCAAAGAATGGGAGGGGGCCCCGAGGCCCCGGAAAAGTGGGGAAAATTTGGACCCAGTAAGGGGGGGGGTTTTAGGGAAAAAAAGGGGCCCCAGGGAGGTTTTTGGACCCAAGGGGGGGAAAGTTGAAGATGGGGGTGGGGAAAGGGGCCCCCGGCCAAAAAAAGGGTAAAAAGGGAGGGGGGGAAAGGAAAGGGGCCCCCCCCAAAAAGGGGATCCCAAAAGGAGGGGAAGGAGGAGGGGGGAAAAGGGGGGGATGAAGGAAGGAATCGGGGGGGGTAAGGGGAGGGAGTAGGGTACCACACCCCCCGCGCCCGGGGAGGGGTTTCCGCCCAAAAAGAGGGGGGCGGCCCTTTTTTGGCCCGGGGATTTTTTTCTCGTTTTTGGGGGGCCCCCTGGTGGGTCCCAAACGGGTCCCGTTTCTTCCCATTTGGGGGGAAACGGGCCCTGCCTTTTTGGGGCCCTGTGGTAACGTTGTTTTCCTATGAAAAAATTTTTTTCCCTGCGGAACTGGTTTCCTTGTAAAGGGGGGTTCCCCCTCCTGGGGGGGTAAAAAGGGGGCGGATTTTTCAAGGGACCAAAAGAAAGGGCCAGGATTTTTTTGGACAAACCCCCCCAAAATCGATTTTTCCAGCGGGGGGCCAATTTGGGAAAATTATCAAAGGGGCCCAAAAGTAAAAGGCCCTTTTTTCCAAAAAAAACTTGGCCCCCGGGTCAAAGGTTTTAAAGAGAACGGGAAGAGCTTTACTTTCCCCTTTTTTGGAAAAAGATTTTCCCCTTTGGGCCTTAATTTGTATTCACTCCAGGCTTTGAGCTTTTCACACCATATGGGGCCACAACCCGCCTGTCGTCACGTCCTGATGACCAAGCCTCTCTACTAGCTCAGCCCGATCAGTCCTGAATAGGACAGTTACTTTTGGGGTTGCAAGCTTGGGGGTTTGTGACTCTACCTCTTCACACAGACCCTATTCCTGAAGGCCCTCACTGACTAGTCAGTCACTTCTCCCGAAGAATCTCGCTATCCCTTCTTTAGTCTCCTCTTCTATTGTGGCAGCACTGCTCACTTAGGACTCTAAATCGACCTCCCTAAACCCAGGAAGCAGTCACTTCCCTAACACTAAGCCCCCACCCTATGGGCTAGTCCCAAACATTCATTGTCTCTGACCCTGCAGTCTGTTGCTGGGCAGATATAACCTTCCACCCAATTCTATGCAAACATTATAATACCTATAACACCGCTACACACTATTTATATTATGCTTCACATTACTATGTTACCATACACTATGCTAACAATGCATATCAAACTCTATCACAATACACTACAAACACTACTGATCACAATACACTACAATTTACACAACACATTATATACAAAAGTCAAGTACATTATTCACATTACAATAACACATTTCAACAACAAAGAGCAGGAGGAGTGAGAGCAAGAGGGGGAAAAGGAGGGTTAGGAGCAGCAAGAGGATACAGTAGAGAAGAAAAGAAAAAAGGAGTAGAGGAGTAAGAAAAGAAGAGAAGAGTAGAGGGTAGCAAAGCAAGAGGAGGAGTGAGAGAAGGAGGGAGATGAGAAGTGAGAAGAGGGGTGGGGGTGTCAGAGGACAGGGGGGAAGCAGATTGAGTGAATGAGGGGAGATGAGAAGGTCAAGGAGAAGAGAGAACAAGAGCAAGAGGTGAGACGAGACGTGGAGAGAAATAGGAGGGAGATGAAAAAGGAGAGAGAAGGAGCAGGATGAAGAGCAAGAAGTGGAGGAAGAGCGAGAGAAGAGGAAGAGGAGGAAAAAGAGAAGTGAGAAGATAGAAGTAAAGAGGAGAAGGGAAAAGATGGAGCTAGCTAAGGAGGGGAAGATAAGTGAGAAGGGTGGGGAAGTGAAAGGAAGAGGAAGATGAGGTGGTGAAGTAAGGAGAGAAAGAGCAAAGGGTGGACCGAGAAGTGGAAGGAGACAAGAATAAAAGGAGCAAGAGGGGGGAGAGGGAAAAAGGAGGGAGAGGGGAAAGAAGAACAGCAGGAGGGTGCTAGGCGGTTGAGGGTGAGATTTAGGAGGAGTATAAGGATGAGGTAAAAAAAGAGGGAGAGGTGGAAGGCAATGAAGATTAAGAAGCGAACCAAGTAATGGATCAGGAGGCAATGCAAGAGGCAGAGCGAGTGAGGCAGAAGGACAGGCATAGGGAGAGGTAGAGTGAGTGGTGGAGCGAGGTGAGGAGAGGAGAGCGAGTGAGGCAGAAGGACAGGCATAGGGAGAGGCAAAGTGAGTGGTGAAGTGAGGTGAGGAGAGCGAGGTGAGGAAAGCTAGGTGAGGAGAGCGAGTGAGGCAGAAGGATAGGCATAGGGAGAGGCAGAGTGAGTGGTGGAGCGAGATGAGGAGAGCGAGGTGAGGAGAGGGAGGTGAGGAGAGTGAGTGAGGCAGAAGGACAGGCATAGGGGAGGCAGAGTGAGTGGTGGAGCGAGGTAAGGAGAGCGAGGTGAGGAGAGCGAGTGAGGCAGAAGGACAGGCATAGGGAGAGGTTAGGTGACTGGTGGAGCAAGGTGAGGAGAGGAGAGCGAGTGAGGCAGAAGGACAGGCATAGGGAGAGGTAGAGTGACTGGTGGAGCAAGGTGAGGAGAGGAGAGCGAGTGAGGCAGAAGGACAGGCATAGGGAGAGGTAAAGTGAGTGGTGGAGTGAAGTGAGGAGAGCGAAGTGAGGAGAGCTAGGTGAGGAGAGCGAGTGAGGCAGAAGGACAGGCATAGGGAGAGGTAGAGTGAGTGGTGGAGCGAGGTGAGGGAGAGGGAGGTGAGGAGAGTGAGTGAGGCAGAAGGACAGGCATAGGGAGAGGCAGAGTGAGTGGTGGAGCGAGGTGAGGATAGCGAGTGAGGCAGAAGGACCGGCATAGGTAGAGGTAGAGTGAGTGGTGGAGCAAGGTGAGGAGAGCGAGTGAGGCAGAAGGACAGGCATAGGGAGAGGTAGAGTGAGTGGTGGAGCGAGGTGAGGAGGAGCGAGGTGAGAAGAGCGAGTGAGGCAGAAGGACAGGCATAGGGAGAGGTAGAGTGAGGTGAGGAGAGCGAGGTGAGGAGAGGGAGGTGAGGAGAGTGAGTGAGGCAGAAGGACAGACATAGGGAGAGGTAAAGTGAGTGGTGGAGCGAGGGTGAGGAGAGCGAGGTGGGGAGAGCTAGGTGAGGAGAGCGAGTGAGGCAGAAGGACAGGCATAGGGAGAGGTAGAGTGAGTGGTGGAGCGAGGTGAAGAGAGCGAGGTGAGGAGAGGGAGGTGAGGAGAGTGAGTGAGGCAGAAGGACAGGCATAGGGAGGCAGAGTGAGTGGTGGAGCGAGGTGAGGAGAGCGAGGTGAGGAGAGCGAGTGAGGCAGAAGGACAGGCATAGGGAGAGGTAGAGTGAGTGGTGGAGCAAGGTGAGGAGAGCAAATGAGGCAGAAAGACAGGCATAGGGAGAGGTAGAGGAGTGGTGGAGCGAGATGAGGAGAGCGAGTGAGGCAGAAGGACAGGCATAGGGAGAGGTAGAGTGACTGGTGGAGCAAGGTGAAGAGAGCGAGTGAGGCAGAAGGACAGGCATAGGGAGAGGTAGGGTGAGTGGTGGAGCAAGGTGAGGAGAACGAGGTGAGGAGAGGGAGGTGAGGAGAGTGAGTGAGGCAGAAGGACAGGCATAGGGAGAGGTAGAGTGAGTGGTGGAGCGAGGTGAGGAGAGCGAGTGAGGCAGAAGGACAGGCATAGGGAGAGGTAGAGTGACTGGTGGAGCAAGGTGAAGAGAGCGAGGTGAGGAGAGCGAGTGAGGCAGAAGGACAGGCATAGGAGAGGTAGAGTGACTGGTGGAGCAAGGTGAGAGAGCGAGGTGAGGAGAGCGAGTGAGGCAGAAGGACAGGCATAGGGAGAGGTGGAGTGAGTGGTGGAGCAAGGTGAGGAGAACGAGGTGAGGGGGGTGAGTGAGGCAGAAGGACAGGCATAGGGAGAGGTAGAGTGAGTGGTGGAGCGAGGTGAGGAGAGCGAGTGAGGCAGAAGGACAGGCATAGGGAGAGGTAGAGTGACTGGTGGAGCAAGGTGAAGAGAGCGAGGTGAGGAGAGTGAGTGAGCAAAAGGACAGGCATAGGGAGAGGTAGAGTGAGTGGTGGAGCAAGGTGAGGAGAGCGAGGTGAGGAGAGGAGGTGAGGAGAGTGAGTGAGGCAGAAGGACAGGCATAGGAGAGGTAGAGTGAGTGGTGGAGCGAGGTGAGGAGAGCGAGGTGAGGAGAGCGAGGTGAGAAGAGAGAGGTGAGAAGAGCGAGGTGAGAAGAGCGAGGTGAGAAGAGCGAGGTGAGAAGAGCGAGGTAAGGAGAGCGAGGTGAGGAGAGTGAGGTGAGGAGAGGGAGTGAGGCAGAAGGACAGGCATAGGGAGAGGTAGAGTGAGTGGTGGAGCGAGGTGAGGAGAGGGAGGTGAGGAGAGTGAGTGAGGCAGAAGGACAGGCATAGGGAGAGGTAGAGTGAGTGGTTGGAGCGAGGTGAGGAGAGCGAGGTGAGAAGAGAGAGGTGAGAAGAGCGAGGTGAGAAGAGCGAGGTGAGAAGAGCGAGGTAAGGAGAGCGAGGTGAGGAGAGTGAGGTGAGGAGAGGGAGTAAGGCAGAAGGACAGGCATAGGGAGAGGTAGAGTGAGTGGTGGAGCGAGGTGAGGAGAGCGAGTGAGGCAGAAGGACAGGCATAAGGAGAGGTAGGATGACTGGTGGAGCAAGGTGAAGAGAGCGAGGTGAGGAGAGTGAGTGAGGCAGAAGGACAGGCATAGGGAGAGGTAGAGTGAGTGGTGGAGCCAGGTGAGGAGAGCGAGGTGAGGAGAGCGAGGTGAGAAGAGAGAGGTGAGAAGAGCGAGGTGAGAAGAGCGAGGTGAGAAGAGCGAGGTAAGGAGAGCGAGGTAAGGAGAGCGAGGTGAGGAGAGTGAGGTGAGGAGAGGGAGTGAGGCAGAAGGACAGGCATAGGGAGAGGTAGAGTGAGTGGTGGAGCGAGGTGAGGAGAGTGAGGTGAGGAGAGCAAGTGAGGCAGAAGGACAGTAGAGTAGAGTAAGTGGTGGAGCGAGGTGAGGAGACCGAGGAGGGGAGAGCGAGGTGAGGAGGACCGAGGTGAAGAGAGCGAGGTGAGGAGAGCGAGGAGGGGAGAGCGAACTGAGGGAGCGGGGGTGAGGAGAGCGACAAGGGGAGAGAGGTGAGGAGGCGACAAGGGGAGAGTGAGGTGAGGAGAGCGAGGGGGAGAGCGAGGAGGGGAGAGCGAGGGTGGGGAGAGCGAGGAGGGGAGAGCGGGAGGGGAGAGCGAGGAGGGGGGAGAGCGAGGAGGGGAGAGCGAGGTGAGGAGAGCGAGGTGAGGAGAGCGAGGAGGGGGGAGAGCGAACTGAGGAGAGCGGAGGTGAGGGAGCGACAAGGGGAGAGAGGTGAGGAGAGCGACAAGGGGAGAGTGAGGGTAGGAGAGCGAGGTGAGGAGAGCGAGGAGGGGAGAGCGAGGTTGGGAGGAGCGAGGTGGGGAGACGAGGTGAGGAGGGGAGAGCGAGGAGTGGAGAGCGAGGAGGGGAGAGCGAGGTGGGGAGGAGCGAGGTAAGGAGAGCGAGGTGAGGAGAGCGAGGTGAGGAGAGCGAGGAGGGGAGAGCGAGGTGGGGAGAGCGAGGTGAGGAGAGCGAGGTGAGGAGAGCGAGGTGAGGAGAGCGAGGTGAGGAGAGCGAGGTAAGGAGAGCGAGGTGAGGAGAGCGAGGTGAGGAGAGCGAGGAGGGGAGAGCGAGGTGGGGAGAGCGAGGTGAGGAGAGCGAGGTGAGGAGAGCGAGGTGAGGAGAGCGAGGTGAGGAGAGCGAGGTGAGGAGAGCGAGGTGTAGTACATTAGTCATCTGTTGATTGGCTATGGAAGATAAATGATCCTAGTAAAAGTGCTTTTAAAAGAAATAATTGCCTTAAATTGACAATAAAAAAAAGACTCCAAAATAATTCTCCTAAGTTGCTCTGATTCCGGTTGTCCTATGAAAAAACTACAATGAAAGAAAGTGTCATCGTAAAATCAAAAAGTGACACAATAATTTATATCAACCTGGGTATTTACTCAACTCCTGGGGGTTTAATGCAGATCTTCTGGTCTTGTGACCGGCAAGAAAAGAGCAAATGTGAGATCATAATGATTTCCATAATGAGCAGCGTCCAGGAATTAACCCCACTGTCTCCATCCTGTTTCTCCTGTATATAAGACATTGGGAACCGTCCTCTCCCCTGACCCTGTTCTCCGATACTACACAGGACTGGACCAGCTGAGCCGTACTTTCAAGACACCCCCGCAGAGGTCAGACTGGACCCCTTCCGATGCTCTTTTGGTTGATGCCATCCACACCGACTCAACACCAACTGTGGCCCAATTAGGTAAAACATCAATGATTCCACCAGCAGAATAGTGAGTGCAGCTCTGGAGAATAATACAGGAGGTAGCTCAGGGTCAGTAATGTAATGTATGTACACAGTGACTGCACCAGCAGAATAGTGAGTGCAGCTCTGGAGTATAATACAGGAGGTAACTCAGGATCAGTAATGTAATGTATGTACACAGTGACTGCACCAGCAGAATAGTGAGTGCAGCTCTGGAGTATAATACAGGAGGTAACTCAGGATCAGTAATGTAATGTATGTACACAGTGACTGCACCAGCAGAATAGTGAGTGCAGCTCTGGAGTATAATACAGGAGGTAACTCAGGATCAGTAATGTAATGTATGTACACAGTGACTGCACCAGCAGAATAGTGAGTGCAGCTCTGGAGTATAATACAGGAGGTAAACTCAGGATCAGTAATGTAATGTATGTACACAGTGACTGCACCAGCAGAATAGTGAGTGCAGCTCTGGAGTATAATACAGGAGGTAACTCAGGATCAGTAATGTAATGTATGTACACAGTGACTGCACCAGCAGAATAGTGAGTGCAGCTCTGGAGTATAATACAGGATGTAACTCAGGATCAGTAATGTAATGTATGTACACAGTGACTGCACCAGCAGAATATGAGTGCAGCTCTGGAGTATAATACAGGAGGTAATCAGGATCAGTAATGTAATGTATGTACACAGTGACTGCACCAGCAGAATAGTGAGTGCAGCTCTGGAGTATAATACAGGAGGTAACTCAGGATCAGTAATGTAATGTATGTACACAGTGACTGCACCAGCAGAATAGTGAGTGCAGCTCTGGAGTATAATACAGGAGGTAACTCAGGATCAGTAATGTAATGTATGTACACAGTGACTGCACCAGCAGAATAGTGAGTGCAGCTCTGGGGTATAATACAGGAGGTAACTCGGGATCAGTAATGTAATGTATGTACACAGTGACTGCACCAGCAGAATAGTGAGTGCAGCTCTGGAGTATAAATACAGGATGTAACTCAGGATCAGTAATGTAATGTATGTACACTGTGACTGCACCAGCAGAATAGTGAGTGCAGCTCTGGAGAATAATACAGGAGGTAGCTCAGGGTCAGTAATGTAATGTATGTACACAGTGACTGCACCAGCAGAATAGTGAGTGCAGCTCTGGAGTATAATACAGGATGTAACTCAGGATCAGTAATATAATGTATGTACACAGTGACTGCACCAGCAGAATAGTGAGTGCAGCTCTGGGGTATAATACAGGAGGTAACTCAGGATCAGTAATGTAATGTATGTACACAGTGACTGCACCAGCAGAATAGTGAGTGCAGCTCTGGGTTATAATACAGATGTAACTCGGATCAGTAATGTAATGTACACAGTGACTGCACCAGCAGAATAGTGAGGGCAGCTTGGGGTATATACAGGATGTAATCAGGTCAGTAATGAAGTATGTACACAGTAATGCACCAGCGAATAGTGAGTGCAGCTCTGGATATAATAAGGAGTAGCTCAGGTCAGTAATGTAATTATGTACATAGTGACTGCACCAGCAGAATAGTGAGTGCACTCTGGAGTATAATACAGGAGGTACTCAGGGTCGTAAGTAATGTATGTACACAGTGACTTACCGCCAGAATAGTGAGTGCAGCTCTGGAGTATAATCAGGAGGTAACTCAGGATCAGTAATGTAATGTATGTACACAGTGACTGCACCAGCAGAATAGTGAGTGAGTCTGGAGTATAATGCAGGAGGAACTCAGGTCGTAATGTAATTATGTACACCGTGACTGCACCAGCAGAATAGTGAGTGCGCTCTGGGTATAATACAGATGTATCTCAGGGTCATAATGTAATGTATGTACACAGTGACTGACAGCGAATAGTGAGTGCAGCTCTGGGTATAATCAGGAGGTAACTCAGGATCATAATGTATTAAATTTCACAGTGAATGCACCAGCAGAATAGTGAGTGCAGCTGGGTATATACAGGGGTAGCTCAGGTCAGTATGTTTAAAGTATGTACACAGTAACTGCACAGAGAAAGTGAGTGCAGCCGGAGTATAATACAGGATGTAACTCAGATCAGTAATGTAATGTATGTACACATGACTGAACACCAGATAGTGAGTGCAGCTCTGGGTATAATACAGAGGTAACTCAGGGTCAGTAATGTAATGATGTACACGTGACTGCACAGCAGAATAGTGAGTGCAGTCTGGAGTATAATACAGGTGTAACTAGGATCAGTAATGTAATGTTGTACAAGTGATGCACCAGCAGAATAGTGAGTGCAGCTCTGGAGTATAATACAGGAGGTACTCGGGTCAGTAATGTAATGTATGTACACAGTGACTGCACCAGCAAAGTGAGTGCAGCTTGGGTATAATACAGGATGTAATCAGGTCAGTAATGTAATGTATGTACACAGTGACTGCACAGAGAATAGTGAGTGCAGCTCTGGAGTATAATAGTAACTCAGGACAGTAATGTATGTATGTACCAGTGACTGCACCAGCAGAATAGTGAGTGCAGCTCTGGGTATAAACAGGAGGTAACTCAGGACAGTAATGTATGTATTCACAGTGACTACACCAGCAGAATAGTGAGTGCAGTCTGGGTATAACAGGAGTAACTCAGGACAGTAATGTAATGTATGTACACATGACAGCACCAGAGATAGTGAGTGCGCTCTGGAGTATATAAGTAACTCAGGTCAGTAATGTAATGTATGTACACAGTGACTGACCAGAGAATAGTGAGTGCAGCTCTGGGTATAATAAGGATGTAACTCAGGTCAGTAAGTAATGTATGTACAGTGACTGCAAAAAGCAGAATAGTGAGTGCAGCTTGGAGTATAATCAGGAGGTAACTCAGGATCAGTAATGTAATGAATGTACACAGTGACTGCACCAGCAGAATAGTGAGTGCAGCTCTGGAGTATAATAAGTAACTCAGGGTCAGTAATGTAATGTATACACAGTGACTGCACCAGCAGAATAGTGAGTGCAGCTCTGGAGTATAATACAGGAGGTAACTCAGGATCAGTAATTAATGTATGTACACAGTGACTGCACCAGCAGAATAGTGAGTGCAGCTCTGGAGTATAATAGTAACTCAGGATCAGTAATGTAATGTATTACACAGTGAATGCACCAGCAGAATAGTGAGTGCAGCTCTGGGGTATAATACAGGAGGTAACTCAGGATCAGTAATGAATGTATGTACACAGTGACTCACAGCAGAATAGTGAGTGCAGCTCTGGAGTATAATACAGGAGGTACTCAGGGTCAGTAATGTAATGTATGTAACAGTGACTGCACCAGCAGAATAGTGAGTGCAGCTCTGGAGTAAAACAGGATGTAACTCAGGATCAGTAATGTAATTGTACACAGTGACTGCACCAGCAGAATAGTGAGTGCAGCTCTGAGTATAATAAGTAATCAGGATCAGTAATGTAATGTATGTACACAGTGACTGCACCAGCAGAATAGTGAGTGCAGCTCTGGGTATAATACAGGATGTAACTCAGGATCAGTAATGTAATGTATGTACAAGTGGCGCACCAGCAGAATAGTGAGTGCAGCTCTGGAGTATAATCAGGAGGTAATCAGGATCAGTAATGTAATGTATGTACACAGTGACTGCACCAGCAGAATAGTGAGTGCAGCTCTGGGTATAATAGATAACTCAGGATCAGTAATGTAATGTATGTACACAGTGACTGCAGAATAGTGAGTGCGCTCTGGAGTATAATAGTATCAGGATCAGTATGTAATGTATGTACACAGTGACTGCACCAGCAGATAGTGAGTGCAGCTCTGGGTATAATACAGGAGGTAACTCAGGATCAGTAATGTAAATGTATGTACCAGTGACTGCACCAGCAGAATAGTGAGTGCAGCTTGGAGTTAATAGTAACTCAGGTCGTAATGTAATGTATGTACACAGTGACGCACAGCAGAATAGTGAGTGCAGCTCTGGGGTATAATACAGGTGTAATCAGGATCAGATGTAATGATGTACACGTGACTGCACCAGCAGAATAGTGAGTGCAGCTCTGGGGTATAATACAGGATTAATCAGGATCAGTAATGAATGTATGTACCAAGTAACTGCACCAGCAGAATAGTGAGTGCAGCTCTGGAGTATAATACAGGAGGTAGCTCAGGATCAGTAATGTAATATATGTACACAGTGACTGCACCAGCGAATAGTGAGTGCAGCTCTGGAGTATAATACAGGAGGTAGCTCAGGATCAGTATGTAATGTATGTACACAGTGACTGCACCAGCGAATGTGAGTGCAGCTCTGGAGTATAATAGGAGTAACTCAGGATCAGTAATGTAATGTATGTACACAGTGACTGCACCAGCAGAATAGTGAGTGCAGCTCTGGAGTATAATGCAGGAGGTAAACTCAGGATCAGTAATGTAATGTATGTACACAGTGACTGCACCAGCAGAATAGTGAGTGCAGCTCTGGAGTATAATAGTAAATCAGGATCAGTAATGTAATGTATGTACACAGTGACTGCACCAGCAGAATAGTGAGTTGCAGCTCTGGGGTAAATACAGGAGGTAACTCAGGATCAGTAATGTAATGTATGTACACAGTGACTGCACCAGCGATAGTGAGTGCAGCTCTGGAGTATATACAGGAGGTAACTCAGGATCAGTAATGTAATGTATGTACACAGTGACTGCACCAGCAGAATAGTGAGTGCAGCTCTGGGGTATAATACAGGATGTAACTCAGGATCAGTAATGTAATGTATGTACATAGTGACTGCACCAGCAGAATAGTGAGTGCAGCTCTGGAGTATAATACAGGATGTAACTCAGGATCAGTAATGTATGTACACAGTGACTACACCAGCAGAATAGTGAGTGCAGCTCTGGAGTATAATACAGGAGGTAGCTCAGGGTCAGTAATGTAATGTATGTACACAGTGACTGCACCAGCAGAATAGTGAGTGCAGCTCTGGAGTATAATACAGGATGTAACTCAGGATCAGTAATGTAATGTATGTACACAGTGACTGCACCAGCAGAATAGTGAGTGCAGCTCTGGAGTATAATTGTAACTCAGGATCAGTAATGTAATGTATGTACACAGTGACTGCACCAGCAGAATAGTGAGTGCAGCTCTGGGGTATAATACAGGAGGTAACTCAGGATCAGTAATGTAATGTATATACACAGTGACTGCACCAGCAGATAGTGAGTGCAGCTCTGGAGTATAATAGTAACTCAGGATCAGTAATGTAATGTATGTACACAGTGACTGCACCAGCAGAATAGTGAGTGCAGCTCTGGGGTATACAGGATGTAATCAGGATCAGTAATGTAATGTATGTACATAGTGACTGCACCAGCAGAATAGTGAGTGCAGCTCTGGAGTATAATACAGGAGGTAACTCAGGATCAGTAATGTAATGTATGTACACAGTGACTGCACCAGCAGAATAGTTAGTGCAGCTCTGGAGTATAATAGTAACTCAGGATCAGTAATGTAATGTATGTACACAGTGACTGCACCAGCAGAATAGTGAGTGCAGCTCTGGAGTATAATAGTAACTCAGGATCAGTAATGTAATGTATGTACACAGTGACTGCACCAGCAGAATAGTGAGTGCAGCTCTGGGGTAAAATACAGGAGGTAAACTCAGGATCAGTAATGTAATGTTGTACACAGTGACTGCACAGCAGAATAGTGAGTGCAGCTCTGGAGTATAATACAGGAGGTAACTCAGGATCAGTAATGTAATGTATGTACACAGTGACTGCACCAGCAGAATAGTGAGTGCAGCTCTGGGGTATAATACAGGATGTAACTCAGGATCAGTAATGCATGTACACAGTGACTGCACCAGCAGAATAGTGAGTGCAGCTCTGGAGTATATACAGGAGGTAATCAGGATCAGTAATGTATGTATGTAACAGTGACTGCACCAGCAGAAGTGATGCAGCTCTGGAGTATAATACAGGAGGTAACTCAGGATCAGTAATGTAATGTATGTACACAGTGACTGCACCAGCAGAATAGTGAGTGCGCTCTGGAGTATAATAAGGATGTAACTCAGGTAAATGTAATGTATGTACACAGTGACTGCACCAGCAGAATAGTGGTGCAGCTCTGGAGTATAATCAGGAGTAATAATGATCAGTAATGTAATGTATGACACAGTGACTGACCAGCATATGAGTGCAGTCTGGAGTATAATCAGGTAAGTAAGTCAGTCACAGTAAGTACTGCAAGTGACTGCACGAGAATAGTGAGTGAGCTAGGGGTATAATACAGGATGTAATCAGGATGAATGTATGTATACAAGTGACTGCACCAGAGATAATGGAGGCAGCTCGGAGTATAATTAAGTATTCACGTGGCACAGTAATAGTGTACAGGACTGGGTAAGCAGAATAGTGCAGTATGAATGGGTATAACAGGACTGAACTCAGGAGTCAGTAATGTATATGTACAAGTGACTGCACCAGAATAAGTTGATGATAGCTGACTGGCAGAAGAGTGAACTCAGTCAGTAAATTAATGTATGTAACAGTGACTGCAAGCAGAATTATAGTGATGAGCTCTGGAGATAATACAGGTGTAATCAGGATCAGTAATGTAGTACACAGTGATGCACCAGCAGAATAGTGAGTGCAGCTCTGGAGTATAATAATACAGGATGTAATATGTGGATCAGTATGAGAATAATGTGTGTACAAGTGACTGCAACAGAAATGAGTGATGCAGTGCTGGAGTAAATAAGGAGGTACTCTGGTCATAATAATGTAGTACACAGTGACGACCAGAATAGTGAGTGCAGCTCTGGAGTATAATAAGGATGTACCTAGGATCAGTATGTATGTATCAGTGACTGCACCGACAGAATAGTGAGTGCACATCAGATAATACAGGGAGTAATCGGAAGTAATGTGATGTACACAGTATGCACAGCAGTAAGTGAGTAGCTCTGGAGTATAATCAGGATGTAACTCAGGATCAGTAATGTAATGTATGTACAGTGATGCACCAGCAATGTGAGTGCAGCTCTGGAGTACGTATAAGGATGTAACTCAGGATCAGTAATGTAGTATGTACACAGTGACTGCACCAGCAGAATAGTGAGTGCAGCTCTGGAGTATAATACAGGATGTAACTCAGGATCAGTAATGTAATGTATGTACACAGTGACTGCACCAGCAGAATAGTGAGTGCAGCTCTGGGGTATAATACAGGAGGTAACTCAGGATCAGTAATGTAATGTATGTACACAGTGACTGCACCAGCAGAATAGTGAGTGCAGCTCTGGAGTATAATACAGGATGTAACTCAGGATCAGTAATGTAATGTATGTACACAGTGACTGCACCAGCAGAATAGTGAGTGCAGCTCTGGAGTATAATACAGGAGGTAACTCAGGATCAGTAATGTAATGTATGTACACAGTGACTGCACCAGCAGAATAGTGAGTGCAGCTCTGGAGTATAATACAGGATGTAACTCAGGATCAGTAATGTAATGTATGTACACAGTGACTGCACCAGCAGAATAGTGAGTGCAGCTCTGGAGTATAATACAGGAGGTAGCTCAGGGTCAATAATGTAATACAGTATATTCCAGCACATACATTGGTGCGTTCTTGTGCGGATTCCATACTGCTGTTCTGCGCTCCTTCCAGTGTCTCATGCACAGTTCTCCATTATCCTCAGGTTCGGGAGGTTACGGGATGAGTCAGACGGTCGGTCACCTGGATTTCTTTCCAAATGGAGGAAGACATATGCCGGGATGTAGGAAGGATGAAGTCATCAGTCATGTGAACGTTGATGACATCTCACCATGTAATTATGAATATCGTTACGGAAGATATTGATGTCTGGTCTAAGATTACAGCCAGCGTGACTGACGTGGAAGAGGATCCCGACATATAGTGCACGGGATATAGGGGGACACGCGGGTGTAGGACGGAAGGAGGGTCCTACATTGGGTGACCCACGGGGTGAATCATCAAATATAGGGGACGTGTAGGGTATCAGATGGGATGAAATGTGACATAGGAGGTGACGGATGAAATACAGAGTGACAAGTGGTGGAGGATGAGGTCAGGGGTGAAAAGTAGGGTGTAGACTGAGATGTAGGTGAAATGTGCTCCAGCTACACAGTGTGAACAGGGACTCATGGTTCTTTCTCTGACAATGCTTTACTTGCAATATAACATATACAGTTATATGAAATAGTTTGGGCACCCCTATTAATCTTAAGCTTAATGTTTGATAAAAATTGGAGTTTTTGCAGCAGCTATTTCAGTTTGATATATCTAATAACTATTGGACACAGTAATGTTTCTGCCTTGAAATGAGGTTTATTGTACTAACAAAAAATGTGCAATCTGCATCCAAACAAAATTTGACAAGTGCATAAGTATGGGCACCTCACCAGAAAAGTGACATTAATATTTAGTAGATCCTCCTTTTGCTCCTCTAGTCGCTTCCTGTAGCTTTTAATGAGTTCCTGGATCCTGGATGAAGGTATTTTTGACCATTCCTCTTTACAATTCCAGTTCAGTTAAGTTTGATGGTCGCGAGCATGGACAGCCCTCTTCAATGATCCCACAGATGATCACTGATATTCAGGTCTGGGGACTGGGATGGCCATTCCAGAACATTGTCATTGTTCCTCTGCATGAATGCCTGAGTAGATTTGGAGCGGTGTTTTGGATCATTGTCTTGCTGAAGATCCATCCCCTGCGTAACTTCAACTTTGTCACTGATTCTTGAACATTATTGTCAAGAATCTGCTGATACTGAGTGGAATCCATGCGTCCCTCAACTTTAACAACATTCCCGGTGCCGGCATTGGCCACACAGCCCCAAAGCATGATGGAACCTCCACCACATTTTACTGTGGGTAGCAAGTGTTTTTCTTGGAATGCTGTGTTTTTTTGACGCCATGCATAACGCCTTTTTGTATGATCAAACAACTCCATCTTGGTTTCATCAGTCCACAGGACCTTCTCCAAAAGAAATTGGCTTCTCCAAATGTGCTTTTGCATCCCTCAGCCGACTCTTTGTGGCGTGCTTGCAGAAACGGCTTCTTTCGCATCACTCTCCCATACAGCTTCTCCTTGTGCAAAGTGCGTTGTATAGTTGACCGATGCACAGTGGCACCATCTGCAGCAAGTTGATGCTGCCGCTCTCTGGAGGTGTCTGAGGATTGTCCTTGACTGATCTCACCATTCTTCTCTGCCTTTCTGATGGTTTTCTTGGCCTGCCACTTCTGGCCTTAACAAGAACTGTCCCTGTGTTCTTCCATTTCCTTACTATGTTCCTCACAGTGGAAACTGACAGGTTAAATCTCTGAGACAGCTTTTTGTATCCTTCCCCTGAACAACTATGTTGAATAATCTTTGTTTTCAGATCATTTGACAGTTGTTTTGAGGAGCCCATGATGCCGCTCTTCAGAGGAGATTCAAACAGGAGAACAACTTGCAAGTGGCCACTTTAAGTAGCTTTTCTCATGATTGCATACACCTGGCCATGAAGTTCAAAGCTCAATGAGGTTACAAAACCAAAAAAAGGGCTTTAGTAAGTCAGTAAAAAGTAGGTAGGAGTATTTAAAACAAGAAAATGATAAGGGTGCTCATACTTATGCACCTGTCAAATTTTCTTTGGATGCAGATTGCACATGTTCTGCTGCTACAATAAACCTCATTTCAAGGGAGAAACATTACTGTGTCCAATAGTTATTAGATATATCAAACTGAAATAGCTGCTGCAAAAACACCAATTTTTATCAAACATTAAGCTTAAGATTAATAGGGGTGCCAAACTTTTTCATATAACTGTATATACAGTACAGACCAAAAGTTTGGACACACCTTCTCATTCAATGATTTTTCTGTATTTTCATGCTATGAAATTGTACATTCACACTGAAGGCATCAAAACTATGAATTATCACATGTGGAATTATACATTACACTTTACAAAAAAGTGTGAAACAACTGAAAATATGTCTTATATTCTAGGTTCTTCACCTTTTGCTTTGATGACTGCTTTGCACGCAGAAAAGGTGAATGGATGGACTCTACATGCCTGGTTCCCACCGTGAAGCATGGAGGAGGTGGTGTGATGGTGTGGGGGGAGCTTTGCTGGTGACACTGTTGGGGATTTATTCAGAATTGAAGGCATACTGAACCAGCATGGCTACCACAGCATCTTGCAGCGGCATGCTATTCCATCCGGTTTGCGTTTAGTTGGACCATCTTTATTTTTCACAGGACAATGACCCCAAACACCTCCAGCTGTGTAAGGGCTATTTGACCAAGAAGGAGAGTGATGGGGTGCTACACCAGATGACCTGACCTCCACAGTCACCAGACCTGAACCCAATCCAGATGGTTTGGGGTGAGCTGGACCGCTCACCGCTTCAATATTGAATAAATCCCCAACAGTGTCACCAGCAAAGCCCCCCACACCATCACACCTCCTCCATGCTTCACGGTGGGAACCAGGCATGTAGAGTCCATCCGTTCACCTTTTCTGCGTGCAAAGCAGTATCAAAGTAAAAGGTGAAGAACCTAGAATATAAGACATATTTTCAGTTGTTTCACACTTTTTTGTAAAGTGTAATGTATAATTCCACATGTGATAATTCATAGTTTTGATGCCTTCAGTGTGAATGTACAATTTTCATAGTCATGAAAATACAGAAAAATCTTTAAATGAGAAGGTGTGTCCAAACTTTTGGTCTGTACTGTATATATATATATATATATATATAACACTATTGCCTGAGACAGAAACTGATCACTAACGAGCAGCAGTAAATGGGACAACACATCAAGAAAAAAAGAGTTTTTTGCATCCCACGATAACTTATGAACCAAAGTTGTTGGGAAGAGATATAAATCAGACAGTGTTTTTACTTTATTAAATATTAAAAAAACAGGATGTAGCATAATCCAATATACAGATAAAAAACAACCAAGCAACAGTAGTACAGACGGGCGATCAGTGCTACCGTGAGGTGTTGTTTGGGGCGCGGGGACCTCACATGATGGGTAAGATGACGCGGTGGATGTAATTATTATTGAACTTTGGACATTTCCGTCCGGGTGGCTCTCCTTATTGTATGGTCAGCCTGCATGCTTCATACTATCATCTCCTCCATGGGGCTTAAGTCTATTTCTACAGTATACACATATATTCAGTGTCCCCGTGCATATCCCGAGGAGCATACACAGCGCCCCCTAGCTGTAATATGGGTCACTACACCACAACAGATATTCAGTGTCCCCGTGGAGGATCTATATCCACTTTTCTTTACATTTTTACAACGGGGGTTTTTCTTAAAACCAGTTCACTTCTATGGTCGCTGTGCCATCACCATGGTTGTATCACTTCTATGGTCGCTGTGCCATCACCACGGTTGTATCACTTCTATGGTCGCTGTGCCATCACCACGGTTGTATCACTTCTATGGTCGCTGTGCCATCACCACAGTTGTATCACTTCTATGGTCGCTGTGCCATCACCACGGTTGTATCACTGATCGCCCGTCTGTACTACTGTTGCTTGGTTGTTTTTTATCTGTATATTGGATTATGCTACGTCCTGTTTTTTGAATATTTAATAAAGTAAAAAACTGTCTCATCTTTAACGGGACTGATTTATATCTCTTCCCAACAACTTTGGTTCATAATTTATTGTGGGATGCAAAAAACTCTTTTTCTCCTTCGTCTCATTGGGGGACACAGGACTGTGGTGTATGCTACTGCCGCTAGGAGGCTGACACTAAGTAAACATAAAAAAAGGTTAGCTCCTCCTCCGCCGTATACACCTCAGCACTGGCCGCAGGCAAACCCAGTTCATGCTTAGTGTCTGATGGAGGCACACGTCTGGTTTCTTCCAGACCATTTTTTTTTTTTGTCTTTCCCACGAAGACGAGATAGGGGCAACGGACCCTTTTGAAGGGGTCCGATCTCCCCAAACCATCAACGGGCGAGCACGTGGAGTGTCGCCTCCACGTATCCTTTCCCGCAACGTGGGACACGAATGCCGGACTCAGCCCTGACCACCCTAGAGTATTGAAACCCTAGGCTGTACAGAGGCAGGAGATAGTCCGTGCGGCCCCCACTGCACCACCAATGCTAGACTGCGGTGCTGCAAGGAGGCGGACGGTCCCTCTCCTCATCCCCTGAAGGGGTGATGGAGTTAGGGTGCCTACACCGTCCCCTTTTTTTCCGCAAGCCCCCCTCTAATCTGACGACAAGGAATCCTCTGCAAAGACGGAATAAACCCACCTTTAAAACCAGTATAGACGGTCGTGGAGGGGGGCCGGAAGAGGTTGCTGGAAGCTAGGAGCCGGCGTCTGAGAGGTGGTCGGAGATTCAGCCTGGCTTCAGCCAGGAACAGGCGAGTCCCCGGCTTGAGCCCCGCCCCTAGGGTACATCATCTTCCGGCGGCCCGCCCCCCGACTCCTGGGCGGCCGCCGCCAAAAATTTAGCCCCCGGCTTCGGCCGGCGCTAGGCCTCAGGTGGAAATTTAGTCCCCGGCTTCGGCCGGAGACTAGGCCGCGGCCAGTAACTTAGCGCCCGGCTTAGGCCGGAAGTTAGGCCGCGGTCTCAAGATCCGCCTCCGGCAGCGACAACTTCCGGCGGGCCCGCCCCCCGACTCTCTGGCGGCCACCGCCGAAAATTTAGGCCGCGGCTTCGGCCGGAGATTAGGCCGCGGCCGGAAATTGTGTCCCCGGCTTCGGCCGGCACTAGGCCGCCCCTTTTGACCCCTCCCCCTGAGGCTCGGCTTAATTAGGCACGCCTCCCTGAAAGGGGAGCGCTTTTTTTGAAAGTCTGGAGACTCTGTCGTCTCTTTTGCGCCACTACACGCTGTTATGTAAAAGACGTCCGGGGATACAGGACTGGGGTAAGTGCTACTACCTCCAGCCTGGTTGTTCCGCTTCGCTGCGCTCCTCTGACGTTCCGCTCCACCGCACCCCGCACCGCCACATCCAAATCATTGCGGCAGGAAAGACTCTGTGACAGATCCAGTATGTCCAGAAGAACTAAAGCTCACACGGTACTGTATACCGCATGCATTATGTAACGGGTCAGGGAGGCGGAACCTCTGAGCTACTATACAAGGGGGCGGTCCTTGTAAGGGAGCGGGTGGCGACCCGGGCAGACGGGGAGACAGTCACAGCAGGTAACCGGGGCAGTCTCTGGATGAACGGGCCGGAGGTCTCGGCAAGTGACTGGGGCAGTCTCTGGATGAACGGGCCGGAGGTCTCGGCAAGTGACTGGGGCAGTCTCTGGATGCCCAAAGGGCATCACTAGGTATTCATAGTGGCCGTCCCGGGTGTTAAAGGCAGTCTTCCATTCATCCCCTTGACGGATACGGACTAAGTTGTACGCCCCACGGAGGTCCAGTTTGGTGAAGATTCTAGCCCCCGCAGACGATCAAATAATTCCGGAATGAGCGGAAGGGGATACTTATTCTTCACCGTGATTTGGTTGAGTCCTCTATAGTCTATACAGGGACGGAGAGAGTCGTCCTTCTTTTTTACGAAAAAGAAGCCTGCTCCCGCCGGAGAAGTAGATTTCCGGATGAATCCCCTGGCCAAATTCTCCTCGATATATTCGGACATCGACCGGGTCTCAGCAGCAGACAAAGGGTAAATACGCCCACGGGGAGGCGTAGTACCAGGTAACAGATCGTTAGGACAATCGTATGGTCTATGAGGAGGTAATGTCCCTGCCTCTTTTTTATTAAAGACATCAGAAAATGACCAATAGGGAATCGGAAGTCCTGGTAGATTAGTTGGGGTAGGAGAAGGACAGACGGGATGAACAGGAACCAAACACGTCTTATGACAATCCTGTCCCCAGCGAAGGACCTCTCCGGTCTGCCAGTCGAGCACGGGTGCATGTCTCTGGAGCCAAGGTAGACCTAGTAAGAGTGCGTGAGAGAGTCCAGGCAGAACATGAAAAGAGATGCTCTCAGAATGCAGCATTCCCACTTGTAGAGTTATGGATTCGGTGATGAGTTGGATGGGACATGATAAGAGACCCCCATCCACAGCCGCGACCGATAAGGGTACCGCCAGAGGTTTGGTGGGAATGTGATATTTTTCTACCAGGGACTGTGAAATAAGATTCCCGGCTGCTCCAGAATCAAGTTGGGCAAGTTCGAAATAACGATTCTCTCCCGCAGAGAATGGAGACTGACAGCAGCAGAGATGGAGAGGCTTTCTCCGTGTCTAGGTCGACCTCTCTGAGCGAACCTAGACAGAGGCGTTTCCCGACCTCTCCGGACAGGTACGAATCCGGTGCTCCTTACTGCCACAGTAGAAGCAACTCCCTTCGGCAGACGTAAGTCCTGACGGGTTTTGACCATCTTGGTCTGGTCGACCTGCATAGGCTCCGGAGAGTGTAATTGGGGAGAAACAGAGGGAGTGACGGGTTTCTGAAACGTAGGAGCTAGACGTGGAAACCTCCTCTCCCGGGTAACCTCTTTGGCACGCTCCTGAAATTGTAGGTCAATCCGAGTGGCAAGAGTGATTAGGTCATCGAGAGTGGCGAGAATTGACATTCCGCAGGTGACCCAGGATGGACTCCTGTTGGGACCTCTGACGGGACAGTTCATGACACAGGTCAGAGATAGAGGGAGCTTGGGTGCCACCGGGTTCCATGGCCCGAGCAAACTGTAACGGGTCAGGGAGGCGGAACCTCTGAGCTACTATACAAGGGGGCGGTCCTTGTAAGGGAGCGGGTGGCGACCGGGCAGACGGGGAGACAGTCACAGCAGGTAACCGGGGCAGTCTCTGGATGAACAGGGCAGGACGGGTTACCCAGTGCAAGTGACTGGGGCAGTCTCTGGATGAACGGGCAGGAGGTCCGCAAGTGACTGGGGCAGTCTCTGGATGAACGGGCAGGAGGTCACGGCAAGTGACTGGGGCAGTCTCTGGATAAAGATAGATACGACTCTGGTGATAGGCTTTAGCCTCCCGGTAGGCTAGCAGGCAGATAGCAGATGAGCGCTCCCAGGTGAGCGGGCGAGAGTCTCTGGAATAGCAGGTGATCACAGCACGTGACGGCAGAGCCTCCAGGTAGGCTAGCAGGCAGGTAACAGATGAGCGCTCCCAGGTGAGCGGGCGAGAGTCACTGGAATAGCAGAAGATCACAACTCGTGATGGCAGAGCCTCCAGGTAGGCTATCAGGCAGGTAACAGATGAACGCTCCCAGGTGAGCGGGCGAGAGTCACTGGAATAGCAGAAGGTCACAACTCGTGACGGCAGAGCCTCCAGGTAGGCTAGCAGGCAGGTAACAGATGAACGCTCCCAGGTGAGCGGCGAGAGTCACTGGAATAGCAGAAGGTCACAACTCGTGACGGCAGAGCCTCCAGGTAGGCTGGCGGACAGGTAACAGGCAGGAACGGACAGCAAACTGGCAGGAATCTGGCAGGTAACTGGCAATGGACCCTGAGGACTGAAGCAGAGTAGTGAACAGTGCAACAACATTGCTCGGGCACCTTCATTTTGGAGGAGGTGCCTTATATAAGGTAAAGTCCTCCGGCCATTGGCCGGGGACTTTTTAGGATGGCGCGCGCGGCCCCTTTAAGAGAGGGGGAGCGCACGCGCGCACGACCTAAACACAGTGGCCGGAAAGGAGCGCGCGCCGCCAGCAGGGCGGGAGGAGGACGCCGGGGCAGAGGAACGCAAGCAGCCAGGAGAGTGGGAGGAGGACGCCGACCCCGAAGCAGAGGAGCGCGCGCAGCCAGGAGAGCGGGAGGAGGACGCCAGCCCTGCAGCAGAGGAGCGCGCGGAGGGGTGAGTGGAACAGCGTCCCTGCCTGACAGCGGGCAGGGACGCCTGCGCTACACATTACCTGTAGGTCCTCTTTTCCGCATCCCCAGGTTAATCGGGTATGCGAAGCCTGTGACTCCGAACGGGCTCAGGAGCCCTCACCTATAGCTGAGCCCAGTGCGTCAGGTCCCCCGGAATGGGCCCTGTCTCTGTCTCAATCTGTGGCGTCATTAACAAGAGCAATCGAGTCCCTTCAAGCTCCCGATAGGAGCAGGGACAGTGGTTCACCCGTCTTGGCCATGTCTCAGGAACCTCCGGCCTGCAGGGGCCGCGCTCTCACCAGGCAGACGCAGGGGAAGCGAACCCACACTGCGTCGCCTATGCCGTCCAGGGCCTCGGCATCTATTATTTCCGTTTCTCAGTCTCCCTCACCTTTGGAGGCGAGTGATCAATGTTCGGATTCTGATTCTGAAGGGTCCCTCAATCTAGAGGCACCGAATTGTCAGGAGATAATTGAAAGTCTAATTGAAGCTGTCAATCAATCCCTAGGGGTAGACGATGAATCCACCTTGGCCTCTGGTCATAAGGTGTCCTTCAAACGAGCCAGGCAAACTCATAAGGTTTTTGGTGCTCATCCTGAGTTTGAGGACCTAGTGCACCGCCACCGGGAAAAGCCGGACAAGCGCTTCGCAGGACAAAAGGCCCTCAATACCAGATATCCTTTTGCTCCTGAACTTCTTAAGAAGTGGGCGGAATCTCCTGCGGTCGACCCTCCTGTGTCGCGTTTGGCGTCTAAGACGCTCCTCTCCCTTCCCAACGGTTCCTCGATCAAGGATCCAACGGATCGTCTGATTGAAAGCCTGGCTCGCTCAGTGTTTGAGGCATCAGGCTCTGCTCTCTCTCCCTCTTTTGCAGCGACTTGGGTTGCTAAGGCCATGATATCCTGGTCGGAGTCTCTAAATAGAGCTCTCCACGGTATAGAGGTGCCGTCTGAGGTAATTGAGATCTCTAATCAGATAGCTCTTGCAGGAGACTTTTTAATTAATGCTTCCATGGATACGGCAAATTGCGCACCACTAGCTGCAGCTAATGCGATTGCTATCAGGAGATCCTTGTGGTTGAGAACTTGGCGAGCGGACACAACCTCAAAAAAATCACTTACGTCCTTACCGTATCAGAGTGGCCGGTTATTTGGCGAGAGGCTGGATCAGCTCATATCTGATGCGACAGGAGGGAAAAGCAGTTTCCTTCCTCAGCAGAAAATTAGACAGCCCTTTCGCCGACAGCTTCAGCCTCGGTTTAGGGCCTTTCGCAACCCGGTTTGGACCGCGGCAGCCAGCTCCAGCGGCTCAGGTCGACCTAATCAGGCCAGAGATCGCCAGGTCTCCTACAAGACCAACCCTTTGGGAAGAATGCGATCTCAACAGCCAAGATCTAGAGGGTCTAGGCCCCAAAGATATTCGGACAAATGACTGGAGGCAGAATCCGGTCAATTTATCCAGAGTAGGCGGCCGCTTACTCTGGTTTCGCCCACTTGGCTATCGGTTACTCACGACGAGTGGGTCAGGGAGTTAGTCTCCTCGGGGTACAAGATAGAGTTTATCAGCCTTCCCTCAAATCGTTTTTTTCCCTCGCGTCTTCCCAAAGAAGAATCCCGGGTTCATGTCACGCTGTCTAATGCTATGTATACAATGTCAGTAAACTATTAATACAGGAACAACACTCTATACAACAACTAGTATAGCAACATCAGCATGTAAGTATAGAATAGATTTACCTGACACGATATCTGCTGAACTCAGGGTTAATCTTGAGGACTTGATGAGCTGAAACAGGAAAGAGGTGGACCGGGATCTAACCTGACCCTAAACTGGGGTCCTAACTAATCCCTCACCTTGGAGGTACTGATAATGGTTCAGAGGTCCAAGTCTCCAACCTAACCCTGTCTCCTATCAGACCCTGAACCCTGTAATCAGTCCTAAGAAGGATCCTGACTACCACCAAAGGGATATGGGCTGATCTTAGCTAAATACACAGATAAGACATATAAGACAGACAGGATAACACTCGCTTGCATACACACTCAAACACCAAAGGAACATAAATGGTATGGGAAATAAACTCTAACCAAGTTGAGCTTAGAACAACTAAGGAGCTCACAACAAAAGTCTATACAGATTCATTCCTATCTGTGGTCTGCATGAAGGTTTCACTGGCAACTCCCCAAGCAGACAACCAGGAATTTAAAGGAAACCAATCAACAAATAATCAATTGCAGCCGGGAGAAACTGCACCCAGTCCCAACACGAGCACAGACAGAATTAACTCCCTAGCTGCCAAACACAAAGAAACAGCAGCTCAGCTGTGAGAAGTCAAAATGTGCAACCGCGACGATCTTTGTGGCAATGCACACATGACAGTACCCCCCTTCTACGAGGGGCCTCCGGACCCTCAGGGCCAGGCCTGCCCGGGTGAGTTCTGTGGAAGGTCCGAACCAAACGATCTGCGTTAACATCAGACGCAGGGACCCACGTCCTCTCCTCTGGACCATACCCCTTCCAATGCACCAAGTACTGAAGGGACCGGCGATTCGGACGTGAGTCAATGATCTTTGATACTTGAAATTCCAAGTTACCATTGACCAACACAGGAGGAGGAGGTAGAGGTGACGGTATGACTGGTGCCACATACCTTTTAAGTAATGACTTGTGGAACACATTATGAATTTTAAACGTAGGAGGGAGGTCCAGACGAAATGCCACAGGATTAATTATGGAACTGATCCTGTACGGCCCGATGAATCTGGGACCCAGTTTCCAGGAGGGCACTTTAAGTTTTATATTCCTGGTAGACAACCATACCAGATCGTTCACATTCAGATCTGGACCAGAAACTCTCCTCCTATCAGCCATACGTTTGTAACGGTTCCCCATCGCACTCAGATTATTCAATACACCTCGCCACACAGAAGCAAGTGACGACGAGAAACGCTCCTCCTCAGGAACCCCAGAAGGGCCCCCCCCATTGAAAGTACAAAACTGGGGATGGAAACCATATGCCCCAAAAAACGGGGACTTACCAGTGGACTCGCTCCGCCTGTTGTTAAGAGCGAACTCTGCCAGAGGCAAGAAAGAAGACCAGTCCTCCTGGTTCTCCGAGACAAAACACCGGAGATATGTCTCTAAGCTCTGATTCAGACGCTCTGTCTGACCATTGGTCTGCGGATGAAAAGCCGAGGAAAATGACAATTGCATCCCCCGACGTAAACAAAATGCCCTCCAAAATTTGGACACAAACTGAGACCCCCTATCTGACACCACATCAGAAGGCAACCCATGAAGTCTAACGATCTCCCTAATGAACACCTGCGCCAGAGTTTTAGCATTAGGGAGTGCAGGAAGAGCAACGAAATGTGCCATCTTACTGAACCTGTCAACAACCACCAGTATGACAGTCTTCCCTGACGACGGAGGGAGGTCCGTAATGAAGTCCATAGATAAATGAGTCCATGGACGCTCCGGAAGTTTCAAGGGTAAAAGGGTCCCAGACGGACGGGTATGAGGGGTTTTAGAGCGAGCACACACCCCACATGACGCAACAAAAGTTATAACATCTTTATTAGCATTAGGCCACCAAAACCGGCGAGAAAGGAGATCTAAAGTAGCCTTACTCCCTGGATGTCCTGCTAGAGCAGAATTATGATGTGCCTCAATAACCTTTTGTCTCAACAGATTTGGGACAAACAGTCTCCCTGGAGGTCCTGCAGGGGCGTCCCCTGAGCCTCTAACACCTCCTCCTCAAGCTCAGAAAATACAGCCGACACTACCACCCCCTCCTGAAGGATAGGACTCGGGTCATCCGTTTTCCCGGCCCCTGGGAAACTGCGAGACAAGGCATCAGCCTTTACATTCTTAGACCCCGGGCGATAAGTGACGACAAAATTAAACCTGGTAAAAAACAACGACCATCGAGCTTGTCTGGAATTCAGACGCTTAGCGGATTCCAAATACAGCAGGTTCTTGTGATCAGTAATAACGGTAACCGGGTGGACTGCCCCCTCCAAAAAGTGACGCCATTCTTCAAAAGCCAATTTAATGGCCAAAAGTTCCCTATTGCCGATATCATAATTCCTTTCGGCGGACGACAATTTCTTAGAAAAGAAAGCGCACGGATGCCATTTACCAGGGGACGGACCCTGGGACAATATAGCACCCACCCCTACGTCAGACGCGTCCACCTCCACAATGAACGGCTGAGATGCATCTGGTTGGATGAGAATGGGTGCCGAAGCAAAACATTTCTTCAAAGAGGAAAAGGCTTGGCAAGCTTTGTCCGACCATTAGAAAAATCCGTCCCTTTTCTTGTCATGTCAGTGAGAGGTTTGACGACAGATGAGAAATTACAAATAAATTTCCGGTAGTAGTTAGCAAACCCCAAAAAACGCTGCAGAGCCTTAAGATCCCCTGGCTGATCCCATTCAAGCACTGCTCTCACCTTTTCAGGGTCCATACGGAAACCGGAGGCTGACACCAAAAAACCCAAAAACTGAAGTTCCTGTACGGCAAATACACACTTTCCAGTTTGGCGTATAATTTATTGCTCGCAAGATCTGCAACACCTGTCTCACATGCTCCTGATGAGACACAAGATCTGGTGAGTAAATTAAAATGTCGTCCAAATATACAACCACAAACAGCCCCACAAGGTGACGAAAAATGTCATTAACAAAATGTTGGAATACTGCTGGTGCAGTAGTCAGACCAAAAGGCATGACTAGGTTCTCATAATGTCCCTCCGGCGTGTTAAACGCCGTTTTCCACTCATCCCCCTCTTTTATCCTAATCAGATTATACGCCCCCCTGAGATCCAATTTAGAAACCATTTGGCGCCAACAATTTGATTGAAGAGATCAGGAATAGAGGGAGTGGATACGGATCTCGAACAGTAATCCGATTAAGTTCGCGGAAATCCAAGCAAGGGCGTAGGCCTCCATCTTTCTTCTTCACAAAGAAGAACCCCGCGGCTACTGGGGAAGATGAAGGTCTAATATGCCCTTTGGCCAGACTTTCAGAAATATAATCTTTCATAGCCTGCCTCTCAGGACCAGAAAGATTATACAACCTAGCTTTAGGCAACTTAGCATCAGGAAGGAGATTAATAGAGCAGTCATACACGCGATGAGGAGGCAACTCCTGACACCCCTCCTCAGAAAAAACATCCCCAAAATCCTCCAAAAAAGGAGGCAATGTACTAGGCACGACCGCACTGATGACTGTGTTCATGCAGTTGCTTTTGCAAAACTCCCCCCATTGGCTTATCTCTCTGGACTGCCAATTAATCACAGGGTTATGTTTAACCAACCAAGGAAGTCCCAACACAATAGGAGTTGGTAGACCCTCCAACACATAACAAGATAATTGTTCCCTATGTATTGCCCCTACCCGAAGGTCAATGTTATGAACCTCATGAACAAAGCTACCTTGGCCGAGAGGCCTGGCGTCAATGGAGAATATAGGGATCGGTTTGACCAATACACTCAGATGCATACCTTGAGCCTGAGCAAACTGAGCGTCAACCAGATTAGCCCCGGAACCACTATCAAGAAGAACAGACAATCTCTCCACTCTCGTACCAACTACCACCTCCACTGGTACAAGGAACTGAGAAGAACTGGCGGATGAAATACATACTCCCAGGTTGTCGTCCACCACACAACCTGGGATTAACAGTTTTCCGGCGACTTTTGGCTCAACAAGGCACGGGATGGACATTCTCCAACAAAATGTCCCTCTTTCCCGCAGAAAAAACATCTTCTAGTCCTGCGGCGTACCGCCAATCCCCTCCTACGAAATGATGTCCCTCCCAACTGCATAGGCTCATCCGAACAGACAAGGGGAACCTCAACATAAGGGACTTTAGTGGTAGGTGGAGAAACAACAGGGAGTGGGGTTACCTCACCCCTCTCCCGAAGCCGTCTATCAGTACGGATAGCTAGGCCATAGCAGCCTCCAGAAAGGAGGAGACTCATACTGAGCCAAAACGTCTTTTAATTTATCAGAAAGCCCATGACAAAACTGGCTCCTAAGAGCTGGGTCATTCCACTGAGTATCTGTGGCCCATCTACGAAACTCAGAAGCAAATTCCTCTGCCGGACGATCTCCCTGCTGTATCTTACGTAATTTTGTCTCAGCAAGAGAGACCCGATCTGGGTCATCATATACCAATCCCAGGGCAGTAAAAAATTGATCTACAGACAGTAGAGCCGGGGATCCCGGAGGAAGGGAAAATGCCCAGGATTGAGGGTCCCCTTGCAGAAGTGAGATAACAATTCCCACTCTCTGCTCCTCACTCCCTGATGATCGAGGCCGAAGCCGAAAGTACAATTTACATGCCTCCCGGAAGGTGAAAAATTTGTCTCGCCCACCAGTGAACCTGTCCGGGAGAGCAACCTTAGGTTCAACTCTGGTTTGCTCCAGGGGAGACAAAACTTTGGACTTAATGTCCGTCAGCTCCATGGATAATCCCTGCAACTGCAGAGCCAGCTGGGCTACTGGATCCATGGTAACTGGAGATAATTTTTATGGCCAGTGAAAATGTCACGCTGTCTAATGATATGTATACAATGTCAGTAAACTATTAATACAGGAACAACACTCTATACAACAACTAGTATAGCAACATCAGCATGTAAGTATAGAATAGATTTACCTGACACGATATCTGCTGAACTCAGGGTTAATCTTGAGGACTTGATGAGCTGAAACAGGAAAGAGGTGGACCGGGATCTAACCTGACCCTAAACTGGGGTCCTAACTAATCCCTCACCTTGGAGGTACTGATAATGGTTCAGAGGTCCAAGTCTCCAACCTAACCCTGTCTCCTATCAGACCCTGAACCCTGTAATCAGTCCTAAGAAGGATCCTGACTACCACCAAAGGGATATGGGCTGATCTTAGCTAAATACACAGATTAGACATATAAGACAGACAGGATAACACTCGCTTGCATACACACTCAAACACCAAAGGAACATAAATGGTATGGGAAATAAACTCTAACCAAGTTGAGCTTAGAACAACTAAGGAGCTCACAACAAAAGTCTATACAGATTCATTCCTATCTGTGGTCTGCATGAAGGTTTCACTGGCAACTCCCCAAGCAGACAACCAGAAATTTAAAGGAGACCAATCAACAAATAATCAATTGCAGCTGGGAGAAACTGCACCCAGTCCCAGCACCGAGCACAGACAGAATTAACTCCCTAGCTGCCAAACACAAAGAAACAGCAACTCAGCTGTGAGAAGTCAAAATGTGCAACCGCGACGATCTTCGTGGCAATGCACACATGACAGTTCACGCCTTATTCAAGGCGTCGAATCTCTTCGGTGCAGCGGGGTCATTGTTCCTGTACCAGAGGTCGAAAGAGGTCAAGGGTTCTATTCCAACCTGTTCATAGTACCCAAGAAGGAGGCACTGTAAGACCCATTCTGGACCTAAAACGTCTGAACCGGTTTGTCAGAATTCGACATTTCCGAATGGAGTCTCTCCGCTCGGTCATTGCAGCCATGGAAAAAGGGGAATTTCTAGCGTCAATAGACATCCAGGATGCCTATCTTCACATCCCCATATTCCCTCCTCATCAGAGGTTTCTTCGGTTTGCCATCAGCAACCTTCACTTTCAGTTCGCAGCCTTGCCCTTCGGGCTAGCCACAGCCCCCAGGGTGTTCACAAAGGTTATGGCTGCTGTTGTGTCCATTCTGCACTCCCGGGGGATAGTCATCTTGCCATACTTAGACAATCTCCTCGTCAAGGGTCCGTCTTTTCAAGCCTGCGAGCATTACGCTAGACACCCTTGCTCGCCTGGGGTGGCTGGTGAATCTGAAAAAATCATCTCCCTTGCCATCTCGGAAGATCACCTTTTTAGGGATGATTTTCGACACCGCTCAAGGGTTGATAATCCTTCCTCGGGACAAGGCCCTAGTTCTCCGTCAGGAGGTACGGATCCTTCGCCAACCGATTCCTCACACCATCCGGTTTTGCATGAGGGTCCTAGGAAGGATGGTGGCAGCAATCGAGGCCATTCCATTTGCCCAGTTTCATCTCCGCTCCCTTCAGCATGCACTCTTGGCAGTATGGGACGGGAGCCCTTACTCGCTCAATCTTCGGTGCCGTCTGTCCCTGCAGGTCAGACAGACACTTACGTGGTGGACAAAAAGCACCACTCTTCAACAAGGGCGATATTTTCCCCCAGTCCATTGGCTGATAGTCACAACGGACGCCAGCCTTCTCGGATGGGGAGCAGTGTTTCGATCACTACACAACTCAGGGGGCTTGGTCTCGGCAGGAATCGACCCTCCCGATCAATATTTTAGAGATTCGAGCTGTTCGGCTGGCTCTGAGGCTTTTCACCATCATCTGGCTGGCCGCCCTGTCCGAATACAATCGGACAATGCCACGGCGGTGGCATACATAAATCATCAGGGAGGTACCCGCAGCAGGGCGGCCATGCACGAGGTAAAACATATTCTGACCTGGGCAGAAAGAAATCACTCTGTGATATCGGCGGTCCACATTCCAGGCGAGGAGAACTGGGCAGCGGATTTCCTCAGCCGTCAGGGTATAGCGTCAGGGGAATGGTCGCTACATCCCGAGGTCTTTCAGCAGATATGCCTACGCTGGGGAACTCCGGACGTGGACCTGATGGCCTCCAGGATAAACGCCAAGGTGCCCAACTTCGTCTCCCGGTACCGGGATCCGCAGGCAATTGCAGTAGACGCCCTGGTTCTACCGTGGAATCGGTTTCATCTTCCATACTTGTTTCCACCGATAGCTCTGCTCCCAAGGGTGATCAGAAAGATCAGGTTAGAGGTTGTCCCAGCGATATTAATCGCTCCGGATTGGCCGTGTCGCTCATGGTACGCAGAGCTGGTACAGTTGCTCGCCGACGCACCCTGGCGTCTGCCAGAACGCGCGGTCCTTCTCTCCCAGGGCCCAGTTTACCACCAGAACTCAGTGGTCCTGTGTTTGACGGCCTGGCCGTTGAATCTTGGATCCTGACCAGGGCTGGATTCTCCAAGAAGGTCGCCGCTACAATGGCTAGCGCCCGAAAACCCGCCTCGGCTCGTATCTACCACCGTACTTGGAACGTCTTTTTTACATGGTGCAGGGAACATGGTTATTCCCCACTTCAGTTTTCAATTCCCAACATTCTGTCATTTCTCCAAGCGGGCCTAGATTCAGGCCTAGTGTGATGAAACGAGCACACGGTCCGCCACAGGTAGCCCGGGGTATCACGGCTTGTGATCCCTCCGTGCCGCAAATGTGACGAAAACGCGCACACACACGACGGCTGCTGCCGTCCGACCCAGTAAACTGCAGGGATTTATAATTATCCCACTTCCACTTAGGAACTTGCAGCTCTCTGGCGTCCCCTTACCTTCAGGTCAGTCAGGGAACTGCACCTAGGATAATTAGTCGCCAGACGGGTCACTTGGATGTGTGCTGGCTATTGGGCACGCTGCAGTGAGGGAATTATAATTACTCTGAGCCGCAGCCGGGCAATACTCTTATAAAACCCGCTCCGTCACTGCCAGCGCCACCCAATAGATTAACACTTTACACCCCTTCCTTTAAGCTGCCACCAACTACGATTTACTTGGAACAATTTATCAAGAGGGTCCGTAGCAACCCCAAACAGTAACGTAGTACGTCAGGCACGTGAAAATTCGTTTATAGAGCAGGAGAATCAAACTAATAATTTTATAGGTTTATTCCTTAAAAAACAGGCAGTGCTTATACAATATAAAAAGATGGAACAAACTGAGACAATATCGTTATGTACAAATGCAGTTACAAAATAAAATAGGATTAAAGATGAAAATCACTCACATGGTAGTTACAGGCAAGACTGGCTGGGGGAGGAGCCACACGTCATAATTCATTTGCAGATCTCTTAGTCAAGACGTCACAGCAAGGAATGACTGAGGAGCTTCCCTACAAGCCTTATAATGTCGGCTTCTGACCTCACAAAAGGGGCTGGTTTTCTGGCCACCTCCCCTGGGCTACAAGTTATAGTTTTGAGCTCTGAAAGTCATAAGGACCATAACTCGTCCTGTGAGCCTAGCAGAATAACGGCAGACCTATCAATGATCTTACTTTAAAATGACAGTTCAAATGAGTCCAAACTTGGCTGAGCTAGTTCACGGGGAATCCGAGAATTCCATTTCTCGGGCTCTGTTGGAGTTACGGGTTCACCAGTACCACGGGAACGATGCCCGTCGGCGCATGGTTCAATACAGTGACTTTCATGTTTCTGACACAAATTCCCACCGTGTTATCACCAAAAGGAATGAATTCTCATAATGGCTGCTATAGAAGGAGAGCACATGTGAAGACAATGGCGACCCCCTACGGTGAGGCGGGAAACTCCAGTGCTGGGAGCTCAGATTACACTGAGCCTTACTTATGCTGGGAGGGGGGAAGGGAAGCGCGCTATACACAAGCTGCTAAATGTAGTAGATGTCATCACACCTCCCCCCCTTAGAGGGCGCTACGGAGGCATGACCTCTCGGTAATCCGCCATGTGCACCTCAGCAGGTTCGCCACGTCGTGACAACCCATCAGCATTCCCATGATCGCTGCCTTTCTTGTGTTGTACGGCAAAATCATACTGCTGTAGGGCAAGGCTCCAGCGTAGCAACCTACCATTGGTTCCGGACACTGTGTGAAGCCAGCTCAGAGGGTTGTGGTCGGTGACCACCTTGAAGGTGCGCCCGTACAGGTAGGGCTGCAAACGTTGCAGTGCCCAGACCATGGCCAGGCACTCCTTCTCGATGGTGGAGTATGCCACTTCCCTTGGCAGAAGTTTCCGGCTCAGGTACAACACGGGGTGCTCCTGGTTCCCCGAATCAACCTGGCTGAGTACAGCACCGAGGCCAAATTCGCTGGCGTCAGTCTGTACCAGGAATGGCCGACTGCTGTCGACGGCTTTCAACACTGGAGAGCTGCACAAGGCTGTTTTCAAAGCTGGGAATGCCGCCTCACAGCCATCTGTCGAGCTGACTGTTTGGGGTAGGCCGCCCTTGGTGAGGTCCGTCAAGGGTTTTGCAATGGCGCTATAGTTCGGTACGAAACGCCTATAGTACCCTGCAGTGCCCAGGAAGGACTTCACCTGCTTTTTGGTCCTGGGGGTGGGCCAGGACACGATCGCGTCCACTTTCTCGGGCTCTGGACTCATGGAACCCCGCCTACCCGGTGCCCCAGGTAGTGGACCTCCCTCATGCCCATCTGGCATTTTCCCGGCTTGATGGTCAGACTTGCCTGGTGAATACGCTTGAGCACCTCCTGGAGATGCTGAAGGTGTTCCTCCCAGGTGGAACTGAAGACGGCAATGTCGTCCAGGTACGCCACAGCGTACTCCTCCAGTCCCTGAAGCAGGTGGTTGACCATCCGCTGGAAAGTGGCAGGGGCATTCTTCATGCCGAAAGGCATGACCGTGGACTCGTACAGTCCAAAAGGGGTGATAAAGGCGGATTTCTCCTGCGCCTCAGGGCTCAGGGGAATCTGCCAGTATCCCCGGCTTAAATCCATGATGGATATGTACTTGGCATTCGCCAACCGCTCCAGCAGATCCTCGATGCGTGGCATTGGGTGCGCATCAGAGGTAGTGATGGCGTTGAGCCCCCTGTAGTCCACGCAGAACCGGGTGGTCCGATCCTTTTTTGGCACGAGAACCACAGGTGAGGCCCACGCGCTTTTGGACGGCCGGATCACCCCAGCTGCAACATCTCATGGATCTCCTGGCGCATAATCTGCTGCACCTCCTCAGAGATCCGATAAGGGGTCCGCCGTAACGGGGCGTGATTCCCGGTGTCCACCTCGTGGACTGCTAACTTGGTCCTTCCGGGTCGATTAGTGAACTCGGCCCGGAAGGGTTCCAGAGTGGTCAGCAACTGCAACCGCTGGGAGGCGGTTAGCGAGGCATTTACCTCCATGTCCTCAATGGACCCATTGGCCTGGGCTTGGGCCAGCATATCCAGGAGGGGATCCTCCTCCCCGTCCTCGGGCAGGTTGCAGACCGGTAGGACGCAGGCTTCACGTTCGTGATGGGCCTTCATCATGTTGACGTGAAAGGCCTTGCGCCTACCCCGAGTGTGGTCAAGCGTGACCACGTAGGTGACTGGGTTGAGCCGTTGGTGCACGACGTACGGGCCTTCCCAGGCTACCTGAAGCTTATCCTTTGGTACAGGGACCAGCACCCACACCTTTTGACCCACCTGGTAGGTCCGCTCCCGGGCGTTCTGGTCGTACCAGTGCTTCTGGTCAGCCTGAGCCTGCGTCATGTTGTCATGCACCAACTGCGTCAAGGTCTGCCTCTTGTCGCGGAAGCGCATGACATAATCCACGATGGACACTTCTGTGGGGTTTGGCTCATCTTCCCAGGATTCTCTTATCAACCCAAGGGGTCCCCGGACTCATCTGCCATACTGGAGCTCAAAGGGGGAGAACCCCGTCGAGGCCTGCGGGACTTCTCTGTAGGCAAACAGCAGGTGTGGGAGGTACCTCTCCCAATCGTGTCCCTGGGTCTCAACCAGCATGCGGAGCATCTGTTTGAGGGTACCGTTAAAGCGTTCACACAAACCATTGGTCTGTGGGTGATACGCACTCGATACCATACGCGTCACCTGCATTTTGCTGCAGAGAGCCTTCATTAGGCGAGACATAAATTGGGTCCCTCGATCGGTAAGCATCTCCCTGGGAAATCCTACCCGTGAAAAGATGGTCACCAGTGCATCCGCCACCTTATCTGCCTTAGTTGAGGACAGAGCTACTGCCTCCGGGTACCGGGTAGCGTAGTCTACCACAGTAAGGATGTATTGCTTTCCAGAGCGGCTGGGAACTGCCAGCTGACCCACAATGTCCACCGCGATCCTCTGGAAAGGCTCCTCTATCACTGGCAACGGGATCAGGGGAGCCTTAAGAGCAGGCCCCGCCTTCCCCACTCTTTGACAGGTGATACAGGAGCGGCAGTAGTTAGTCACATCTGTCCCCATCTTGGGCCAATAGAAGTGTTGAGACAGCCGTGCCTTAGTTTTACTGCTGATCCCCAAGTGTCCAGCAAGTGGAATCTCATGGGCAATCCTCAACAACTCACCTCGGAACTGGTGCGGGACGACCAGCTGTTTTTCCCTCAACCACTCCTTTTGGGAATTTCCGGGTACTGTCTCCCGGTACAACCTTCCTCGTTCCCAGAACACCCTCTCCTTATCAGTCACGGAGGTGGGCGTCTCGGCGAGGTGCCTCAAGTTCTCCAGGCTCGCATCTGAGTGCAGAGCGGCCTGGAACTCCTGGCTGGAGGCAGCCAGAAGTGACGTTAGGGTTCCTTCCTCACTGGGACCCTCTGGGACCGGCTCTGGGTCCACCTCTGGTTCAGTCTCTCCTGTAGCGGAGGAGGGTACAGATGGCAGGGCGCTACCTGCGATCCAGGCACTCTGACTGCGGGTGACAGCAGCTACATATGCCGTCTCCCCGGGGATTTCTATAGACCCATCAGCCTGCGCTGCTATGGGCTCTACCTCCCCATCCACCCCCAACACTTCAGGAGCAGGGCTACTTATGGGCCAGTTACCTTCCTCGGTGGCACTGGTCAGTGTCATGGCGTCACCTTCCTCACGGCCCCCATGCACCTCCCCATTTCCTTGAGCACTGTCGCTTGCTCCTGCTAGGGGTTCCTCAGCCGTCTCACTCCGCAGAGCGACGGGGCTGAACGCTCCTGTACCTGTGGAGACATCTACCACTTCGGAGAAAGGGTTAACAGGTTCAGATATCACAGATACATCACTATCAACATCATTCCTAGGGAAAGAAAGGTTATCGGTTGCATAATCACTTCGCAAAGCATTGGCAGGTAACACATTCAGTTTCCCATCATCATCATCATCATGGATAACATTAACCTTATTATCAGATTGGGGAGGGGTGTCAGGGACATAGTATGCCACCATCCTCCCCAGATCAGTCCCCAATAAAACATCAGTGGGCAGGTTTTCGGACACCCCCACTTCCTTCACCCCGCTCCCGGCACCCCAGTCAATGAAAACTCGGGCTATCGGCAAGGGGTAGTGGACGCCCCCAATCCCGGTGACAGTTAAGGTTTTCCCCGGAATCAACTCTTCAGGGGCTGCCAGTTCGGGTCGGATGAGGGTTCGTTCAGCCCCGGTGTCCTTGAGGCCTGTAGCAAGACGGGCCCCCACGCGGACGGGCTGCACGTTGTCATCAACCCTCCCCACCACACCACCCACCAAAAGAACAGAGGCATTGGGCCCGGAGGCCTTGGATGGGGGGTTCTTCTGCCTCTCCGGACAGGTGGCGCTGATGTGTCCTGTCCGCTTACAGGAGAAACACTGGCGGGGGTCTGATGTAGGCCTGGCGCTGGCAAAGGGGATAGTGCCTCCAGAGGGACGACTGGCAGGGGCACTGGGGTTGATTGCAGGCTTACCCCCTCCCCAGCGGGCGGCGACGGGCTTCCGCACCTCGGGTTTCCGGTTGGCCTCATAGCTGTCGGCGATCCGTGCTGTTGTGACCGCGTCCTCCGGTTCTCGGTCCAGGATGAACTGTCGGACCTCAGCTGGGCACAGATGCAGGAACTGGTCTTTGATCATCAGGTCTCTCAGCTCCTCAAAGGTGTCAACTGACAGTCCATGGATCCACTGGTCAAAGTGGTTACTGAGTCCTTGCACCACATCGCTATAACTGTCGTGTGGGCCACGTTGGAGGTTCCGGAACTTCTTTCGGTATACCTCAGGGGTTAGCTGGTACTTGGCAATCAGGGCCTGCTTGATGGCCTCATAGTCACTGTCTTGATCGGCTGTGAGGGAAGCGAACGCCTCCAAAGCTTTGCCCTGTAGCCCGGGGGTCAAGTACCTGGCCCATTGGTCGGCAGGCAGCCGGTACTGTCTGCAGACTTTCTCAAAGGCCCGCAGAAAAGTGTCCAAGTCTCCGTCCTTTTCCAGCACGGGAAAGTGCTCCGGCCGGGGCTTCGGACTCTGAGAGCTGCTGGGTGTACCGCTCTGGGCTGTGGAGGGCATTGCCCCTTGTCTGAGCAGATCCAGTTCATGGGCTCTCTGAGCTTCCCGCTCGGCTCTCTCAGCCTCCCGCTGTTTGGCCTCTCGCTGCTCGGCTCTCTCTTGAGCTTGCTGGATCAGCCTCAGGCGTTCTTCCCGGTTGTCAGCGGGGAGTCCCTCCAGGGCCGCCTGCAGGTAAGGGTCCAACCCGCCCTGGGTGTAAGCATGCAGGGTTTGGGCCTCTGCTGCAGCACCACCTTGCTTGGGCCGGCTCCTGTGCCCGACACACTCCGATGCTCGTCCAGCTCCTTCAGGGCCTGGACCAGTTGGCTTTTGGTTCGGTTCGTGTGGACAAGACAGTGGTACTTGCAGATTCCCACAAGAGTGTCCTTGCTCTGCTTTTCGAACAAACTTGCTCCTATGGTAGCCATGTTTGCCAAATAAAAGATAGGATAGAAAACCAAAGAGAAGGGAGGGGTAACCGCAAGTACACACAATTGTCTCAGGACTAATAAACACTGAGTCTGTTCTCCAAAACTTTAATTGCAGGGTCCCTGAAGAACCGTGCAGGTTTTTTAGTGAATGGAATGATTGCTCAAACCAGATCACTAATGCTCTATAATCCCACCGCTGCCACCAATATGTGATGAAACGAGCACACGGTCCGCCACATTGTAGCCCGGGGAATCACGGCTTGTGATCCACCGCTGCCACCAATATGTGATGAAACGAGAACACGGTCCGCCACACGGTAGCCCGGGGTATCACGGCTTGTGATCCCTCCGTGCCGCAAATGTGACGAAAACGCGCACACACACGATGGCTGCTGCCGTCCGACCCAGTAAACTGCAGGGATTTATAATTATCCCACTTCCACTTAGGAACTTGCAGCTCTCTGGCGTCCCCCTTACCCTCAGGTCAGTCAGGGAACTGCACCTAGGATAATTAGTCGCCAGACGGGTCACTTGGATGTGTGCTGGCTATTGGGCACGCTGCAGTGAGGGAATTATAATTACTCCGAGCCACAGCCGGGCAATACTCTTATAAAACCCGCTCCGTCACTGCCAGCGCCACCCAATAGATTAACACTTTACACCCCTCCCTTTAAGCTGCCACCAGCTACGATTTACTTGGAACAATTTATCAAGAGGGTCCGTAGCAACCCCAAACAGTAACGTAGTACGTCAGGCACGTGAAAATTCGTTTATAGAGCAGGAGAATCAAACTAATAATTTTATAGGTTTATTCCTTAAAAAACAGGCAGTGCTTATACAATATAAAAAGATGGAACAAACTGAGACAATATCGTTATGTACAAATGCAGTTATAAAATAAAATAGGATTAAAGATGAAAATCACTCACATGGTAGTTACAGGCAAGACTGGCTGGGGGAGGAGCCACACGTCATAGTTCATTTGCAGATCTCTTAGTCAAGACGTCACAGCAATGAATGACTGAGGAGCTTCCCTACAAGCCTTATACATGTCGGCTTCTGACCTCACAAAAGGGGCTGGTTTTCTGGCCACCTCCCCTGGGCTACAAGTTATAGTTTTGAGCTCTGAAAGTCATAAGGACCATAACTCGTCCTGTGAGCCTTTAGCAGAATAACGGCAGACCTATCAATGATCTTACTTTAAAATGACAGTTCAAATGAGTCCAAACTTGGCTGAGCTAGTTCATGGGGAATCCGAGAATTCCATTTCTCGGGCTCTGTTGGAGTTACGGGTTCACCAGTACCACGGGAACGATGCCAGTCGGCGCATGGTTCAATACAGTGACTTTCATGTTTCTGACACAAATTCCCACCGTGTTATCACCAAAAGTAATGAATTCTCATAATGGCTGCTATAGAAGGAGAGCACATGTGAAGACAATGGCGACCCCCTACGGTGAGGCGGAAAACTCCAGTGCTGGGAGCTCAGATTACACTGAGCCTTACTTATGCTGGGAGGGGGGAAGGGAAGCGCGCTATACACAAGCTGCTAAATGTAGTAGATGTCATCACACCTAGCGCCAAGTACTCTTAGACGACAGATATCAGCCTTGTCGGTTCTTTTTCAGCGAAAAATCGCGTCTAATTTACAGGTTAAGACCTTTATTCAAGGGGTTGTCCATATAGTGCCCCCCTACAGGGCTCCCTTAGACGTTTGGGATCTCAATCTGGTTCTGGGAGTTCTGCAGGAATCTCCATTTGAGCCTCTTCAGGAGGTTTCCCTGACATACCTTTCCTGGAAGGTGGTGTTTTTGGTAGCCATAACATCCATAAGGCGGGTTTCGGAGCTGGCAGCACTATCTTGCCGAGCTCCGTACTTACTTTTTCATCATGATAAGGTAGTGCTCAGGCCAACACCACCTTTTTTGCCTAAAGTCGTGTCCTCATTTCATATCAATGAGGACATTGTTCTGCCCTCATTTTGCCCAGCTCCGACGCACCGGGTGGAGAAGGCTCTCCATACGCTGGATCTGGTGAGAGCACTCAGGAGATATGTATCTCGGACGGCATCCTTTCGGTAGACGGACACGCGGTTTATCCTTCCCGAAGGTCGCAGGAAGGGACTCGCTGCATCTAGGTCAACTTTGGCTAGATGGATACGGTTAACCATTCAGGAGGCCTACCGCATCAGAGGCGCGGTGGTTCCAGCAGGAATCAGGGCTCACTCCACCAGAGCAGTGGGTGCTTCCTGGGCTCTTCAGCATCAGGCTTTGATGGAACAGGTTTGTAAGGCGGCAACCTGGTCCAGTCTGCATACCTTTTCCAAACATTATAATGTCCATACTCAGGCCTCAGCGGATGCAAGTCTGGGTAGAAGGATTCTTCAGGGCGCGGTAGCGCACCTATAAGCAATGCCTGGTTATAAATTACACTGTGGAGTCGGTTTCCCACCCAAGGGACTGCTTTGGGACGTCCCACAGTCTTGTGTCCCCCAATGAGACGAAGGAGAAATACGGATTTTTGTGTTACTCACCGTAAAATCCTTTTCTCCGAGACGCTCATTGGGGGACACAGCACCCTCCCTAATAGCCGGATGGCTTGGTTTTTAAGTTAATTCTATTTTTTGGGTCTATATCAGTAGATTTACTTCTGGATATATTGTACCTGTGTTAACACTGATTTATTCTTTAGCCTCCTACTGCTTTTTGCACTAAACTGGGTTTGCCTGCGGCCAGTGCTGAGGTGTATACGGCGGAGGAGGAGCTAACCTTTTTTTATGTTTACTTAGTGTCAGCCTCCTAGCGGCAGTAGCATACACCCACAGTCTTGTGTCCCCCAATGAGCATCTCGGAGAAAAGGATTTTACGGTGAGTAACACAAAAATCCATATTTTTCTTGATGTGTTGCCAGTTATTTGGAGAGCTTGCTATATGTCCACGTTCTGAGCTATGTATCCACAGTAGTAAATAGGAGTTGTCATATATACAATAATGAGCATTATTCCAAAAGGACGATATTTACAGCGATGACACGTGGGGCGTTCAATTAGATGTAAAGTAACATCAGGAATGCTTGGACATAGGGTGGAGGACGCATGGACGTGGGACGTTGTGGAGGACGTGGGACATTGTAGAAGACATAGGACGGCGTGGAAGACGTGGGACGTTGTGGAGGACGTGGGACATTGTGGTGGACGCGGGACGCTGTGGTGGACGTGGGACGCTGTGGTGGACGCGGGACACTGTGGAGAACGTGGGATGCTGTGGAGAATGTGAGATATTGTAGAGGGCATGGTACATTGTAGAGAGCATGAGACATTGTAGAGGGCGTGGGACGCTGTGGTGGACGCAGGACGCTGTGGTGAATGAGGGACACTGTGGAGGGCGTGAGACTTGTAGAGGGCATGGGACATTGTGGTGGACGCGGGACGCTGTGGAGAACGTGGGATGCTGTGGAGAACGTGAGACATTGTAGAGGGCATGGGACATTGTGGTGGATGCGGGACGCTGTGGTGGACGTGGGACGCTGTGGTGGACGTGGGATGCTGTGGAGGACGTGGGACGCTGTGGAGGACATGAGACATTGTAGAGGGCGTGAGACACTGTAGAGGGCATGGGACATTGTGGTGGACGAGGGACGCTGTGGAGAACGTGGGATGCTGTGGAGAATGTGAGACATTGTAGAGGGCATGGTACATTGTAGAGGGCGTGAGACATTGTAGAGGGCGTGGGACGCTGTGGTGGACGCAGGACGCTGTGGTGAATGAGGGACGCTGTGAAGGACGTGAGACTTGTAGAGGGCGTGAGACACTGTAGAGGGCGTGGGACATTGTGGTGGACGCGGGACGCTGTGGAGAACGTGGGATGCTGTGGAGAATGTGAGACATTGTAGAGGGCATGGTACATTGTAGAGGGCGTGGGACGCTGTGGTGACGCAGGACGCTGTGGTGAATGAGGGACGCTGTGAAGGGCATGAGACTTGTAGAGGGCGTGGGACATTGTGGTGGACGCGGAATGCTGTGGTGGACGTGGGACGGTGTGGTGGACGTGGGACGGTGTGGAGGACATGTGTTGATATTACGTTTCCTACACAGGTAACTTCTGCAGGACTTTGATACTCATCCCTTCATCTTTTAGCGCTCATTGACTTTGTTGCCTGCAATCACCTGAGAAGTTACCGCTACTACATCGAGAGCGTCCTCAGCCCCGACGGCTTCATCGGATTCCGGGCTCCTCGTATGACAACTTTCTGGGTGTAAGTTTTAAAACCATCCATAAAAGAATCAGCGGCGCCATCCAGCACCTCAGGGGGTAAAGCAGGAGATTGGGGTCTTCTAGCATCTCCGAGCGTCTCCTCATCTGCCGGCTATTGGACGGTGGGGGATTCTGCTCACACCGCGGTGATAATGAGGGGCTTCCCTTAAATGCAGTCATCTTATAGTGGAGGTCTCTTCTCGCAGGGCGCAGGATTCCCGTGTCCCAGTGGAGGCTGCGCAAGGATGGGACACGACGCCGACAAATACCGAGGAGTCACAGCCGAAACGCAGACGTTTTACCTAAATACAGGAGACCGGGAGAAGTATTCACGTGAGAAACATTGTAACATAACGTACAAGGGGGGAAAGTGCAAACGTCGCCCATAACAGTGTGTCCTTCCCAGATCCCCCAAAACAGAGCGTCATCCACATATCCCCATAACAGTGCGTCATCCACAGATCCCCATAACAGTGCATCATCCACAGATCCCCCATAACAGTGCATCATCCACAGATCCCCCATAACAGTGCGTCATCCACAGATCCCCCATAATAGGCGTCATCCACAGATCCCCCATAACAGTACATCATCCACAGATCCCCCATAACAGAGCGTCACCCACAGATCCCCTATAACAGAGCGTCACCCACAGATCCCCCATAACAGGGCGTCATCTACAGATCCCCATAACAGCGTGTCATCCACAGATACCCTATAACAAGCGTCACCCACAGATCCCCCATAACAGTGCGTCATCCACAGATCCCCATAACAGTGCGTCATCTACAGATCCCCATAACAGTGCGTCATCCACAGATCCCCCATAACAGTGCGTCATCCACAGATCCCCATAACAGTGCTTCATCACACATCCCCCATAACAGTGCATCATCACAGATCCCCCATAACAGTGCATCATCTACAGATCCCCATAACAGTGCGTCATCCACAGATCCCCATAACAGTGCTTCATCACAGATCCCCCATAACAGTGCATCATCACAGATCCCCATAACAGTGCATCATCCACAGATCCCCATAACAGTGCATCATCACAGATCCCCATAACAGTGCGTCATCTACAGATCCCCATAACAGTGCATCATCCACAGATCCCCATAACAGTGCATCATCCACAGATCCCCATAACAGTGCATCATCTACAGATCCCCATAACAGTGCGTCATCTACAGATCCCCATAACAGTGCATCATCACAGATCCCCATAACAGAGCGTCATCCACAGATCCCCCATAACAAGTGTCATCCACAGATCCCCCATAACAGTGCATCAGCCACAGATCCCTCATAACAGTGCATCATCCACAGATCCCTCATAACAGTGCATCATCCACAGATCCCCCATAACAGTGTGTAATCCACAGATCCCCATAACAGTGCATCATCTACAGATCCCCATAACAGTGCATCATCCACAGATCCCCATAACAGAGCGTCATCCACAGATCCCTCATAACAGAGTGTCATCCACAGATCCCCATAACAGAGTGTCATCCACAGATCCCCCATAACATTGCATCATCCACAGATCCCCATAACAGTGCATCAGCCACAGATCCCCATAACAGTGCATCATCCACAGATCCTCATAACAGTGGTAATACACAGATCCCCATAACAGTGCATCATCTACAGATCCCCATAACAGTGCATCATCCACAGATCCCCATAAGTGCGTCATCCACAGATCACCCATAACAGTGCGTCATCCACAGATCCCCCATAACAGTGCGTCATCCACAGATCACCCATAACAGTGCGTCATCCACAGATCACCCATAACAGTGCATCATCCACAGATCCCCCATAACAGTGCATCATCTACAGATCCCCATAACAGTGCGTCATCTACAGATCCCCATAACAGTGCATCATCCACAGATCCCTCATAACAGTGCATCATCCACAGATCCCCATAACAGTGCATCATCCTCAGATCCCCATAACAGTGATCATCCACAGATCACTCATAACAGTGCGTCATCCACAGATCCCCCATAACAGTGCATCATCCACAGATCCCCATAACAGTGCATCAGCCACAGATCCCTCATAACAGTGCGTCATCCACAGATCCTCATAACAGTGCGTCATCCACAGATCCCCATAACAGTGCATCATCCACAGATCCCCATAACAGTGCATCATCCACAGATCCCCATAACAGTGCATCATCCACAGATCCCCATAACAGTGCATCATCCACAGATCCCCATAACAGTGCTCATCCACAGATCCCCATAACAGTGCATCATCCACAGATCCCATAACAGTGCATCATCCACAGATCCCCATAACAGTGCATCATCCACAGATCCCCATAACAGTGCATCATCCACAGATCCCCATAACAGTGCATCATCCACAGATCCCCATAACAGTGCATCATCCACAGATCCCCATAACAGTGCATCATCCACAGATCCCCCATAACAGTGCATCATCCACAGATCCCCATAACAGTGCATCATCCACAGATCCCATAACAGTGCATCATCCACAGATCCCTCATAACAGTGCATCATCCACAGATCCCCATAACAGTGCATCATCCACAGATCCCCATAACAGTGCATCATCCACAGATCCCCCATAACAGTGCATCATCCACAGATCCCCATAACAGTGCATCATCCACAGATCCCCATAACAGTGCGTCATCCACAGATCCCCATAACAGTGCATCATCCACAGATCCCATAACAGTGCATCATCCACAGATCCCCATAACAGTGCATCATCACAGATCCCCATAACAGTGCGTCATCCAAATCCCATAACAGTGCTCATCCACAGATCCCCATAACAGTGCATCATCCACAGATCCCCATAACAGTGCATCATCCACAGATCCCCATAACAGTGCATCATCACAGATCCCCATAACAGTGCGTCATCACAGATCCCCATAACAGTGCGTCATCCACAGATCCCCATAACAGTGCATCATCCACAGATCCCCCATAACAGTGCATCATCCACAGATCCCATAACAGTGCGTCTATCCACAGATCCCCATAACAGTGCATCATCCACAGATCCCCATAACAGTGCATCATCCACAGATTCCCCATAACAGTGCTCATCCACAGATCCCTCATAACAGTGCATCATCCACAGATCCCATAACAGTGCTCATCCACAGATCCCCCATAACAGTGCGTCATCCACAGATCCCCCATAACAGTGCTCATCCACAGATCCCCATAACAGTGCATCATCCACAGATCCCCATAACAGTGCATCATCCACAGATCCCATAACAGTGCTCATCCACAGATCCCCATAAACAGTGCATCATCCACAGATCCCCCATAACAGTGCATCATCCACGATCCCATTAAAGTGCATCATCCACAGATCCCCCATAACAGTGCATCATCCACAGATTCCCCCATAACAGTGCGTCATCCACAGATCCCATAACAGTGCAGTCATCCACAGATCCCCCATAACAGTGCATCATCCTACAGATCCCCATAACAGTGCGTCATCCACAGATCCCCATAACAGTGCGTCATCCAAGATCCCCATAACAGTGCATCATCCACAGATCCCCATAACAGTGCATCATCCACAGATCCCCCATAACAGGCATCATCCACAGATCCCCATAACAGTGCGTCATCCACAGATCCCCATAACAGTGCGTCATCCACAGTCCCATAACAGTGCTCATCCACAGATCCCCATAACAGTGCGTCATCCACAGATCCCCATAACAGTGCTCCTTCACAGATCCCATAACAGTGCGTCATCCACAGATCCCCCATAACAGTGCGTCATCCACAGATCCCCCATAACAGTGCATCATCCACAGATCCCCAATAACAGTGCGTCATCTAAAGATCCCCATAACAGTGCGTCATTGTGATGAACACACGGTCCGCCACACGGTAGCCCGGGTATCACGGCTTGTGATCCCTCCGTGCCGCAAATGTGACGAAAACGCGCACACACAACGACGGCTGCTGCCGTCCGACCCAGTAAACTGCAGGGATTTATAATTATCCCACTTCCACTTAGGAACTTGCAGCTCTCTGGCGTCTCCCTTACCCTCAGGTCAGTCAGGGAACTGCACCTAGGATAATTAGTCGCCAGACGGGTCACTTGGATGTGTGCTGGCTATTGGGCTCAGCTGCAGTGAGGGAATTATAATTACTCCGAGCCGCAGCCGGGCAATACTCTTATAAAACCCGCTCCGTCACTGCCAGCGCCACCCAATAGATTAACACTTAACACCCCTCTTTAACTGCCCATCTAAGATTACTTGAACAACAACCTAGCCAACGTACGATCTATAAACGAAACAGAGAACAACTTAATTGTTATCTGTACAATAGCAAGTTATAAAACTAAAATAGGATTAAAGATGAAAATCACTCACATGGTAGTTACAGGCAAGACTGGCTGGGGGAGGAGCCACACGTCATAGTTCATTTGCAGATCTCTTAGTCAAGACGTCACAGCAAGGAATGACTGAGGAGCTTCCCTGCAAGCCTTATACATGTCGGCCTCTGACCTCACAAAAGGGGCTGGTTTTCTGGCCACCTCCCCTGGGCTACAAGTTATAGTTTTGAGCTCTGAAAAGTCATAAGGACCATAACTCAGCGGGGAACTCTAGCAGAATAATGGCAGACCTACCAATGATCTTACTTTAAAATGACGGTTCCAATGAGCCCACACTCGGGTGGGCTAGTTCATAGGGCATCCGAGAATTCCATTTCTCGGGTTCTGTTGGAGTTACGGGTTAACCAGTACCACGGGAACGATGCCTGTCAGGCGCATGTTTCACAACAGTACTTTCGTGTTTCTAGCGAACGCTCCCACCGTGTGATAACCAAAACAGAATGAAGTCTCCAAAATGGCTGCTATGGTAGGAACAGCACATGTGCTGACAATGGGGACCCCTGCGGTGAAGCGGGAAAACTTCTAGCACTGGTAGCTTCAGGTTACACTACTTGTGTGCAGGCTGCTGGGTTGGTGAGAAGCGTGAGCTGCAGAGAGGAGGAGGGAGGGCTTTGCTTTGTGGGCTGTCAGCAGTACAAAAAAAAAAAAGATGAGGACGGCAATTCCAGCACAGCACTCATCACACCTCCCCCCCTTAGAGGGCGCTACGGAGGCATGACCTGTCGGTAATCCGACATGCGCACCTCAGCGGGTTCGCCACGTCCTTTCTTGTGTTGTACGGCAAAATCATACTGCTGTAGGGCAAGGCTCCAGCGTAGCAACCTACCATTGGTTCCGGACACTGTGTGCAGCCAGCTCAGAGGGTTGTGGTCGGTGACCACCTTGAAGGTGCGCCCGTACAGGTAGGGCTGCAAACGTTGCAGTGCCCAGACCATGGCCAGGCACTCCTTCTCGATGGTGGAGTATGCCACTTCCCTTGGCAGAAGTTTCCGGCTCAGGTACAACACGGGGTGCTCCTGGTTCCCCGAATCAACCTGGCTGAGTACAGCACCGAGGCCAAATTCGCTGGCGTCAGTCTGTACCAGGAATGGCCGACTGCTGTCGACGGCTTTCAACACTGGAGAGCTGCACAGGGCTGTTTTCAAGGCTCGGAATGCCGCCTCACAGCCATCTGTCCAGCTGACTGTTTGGGGAAGACCGCCCTTGATGAGGTCCGTCAAGGGTTTTGCAATGGCGCTATAGTTCGGTACGAAACGCCTATAGTACCCTATAGGGGAGAGTGGCACCACTGGGTCTCAGGTATGTGTTCGATCATCTACTATGCTTATATACTTTAATATGACTTGTAAGCTATTATCATAGCCATCGGTCTCAGCTGTCTATTCCTGAGGTGTTTGTGATTATATACATAGTCCCCTATTATGGAGCTATGACAGCTATATTATGATCGTCACTATGTGCATCAAACATATTGTTATTATATATGCATTGTAATTTTTCCTGAGTTCCCTTAGTGGTTCCACTCCTATCTGTGGGTTCACCGTTATTCTCTCTCGTTATTTTTTAACACTATGTTCAATAAAATATTTTTCTTATTTTTTATATACTCGTTGTGTGCATAATTTCTTGGTTTGAGCTAATATATTTCATTGTGCATTGAGGCCTTACACTTTTTGGCACCCTGGTATTATACAATAGATTTTAGTGGTGCCATCCATATATAGGTTTCACTCATGGAACCCCCGCCTACCCGGTGCCCAGGTAGTGGACCTCCCTCATGCCCATCTGGCATTTTCCCGGCTTGATGGTCAGACCTGCCTGGTGAATACGCTTGAGCACCTCCTGGAGATGCTGAAGGTGTTCCTTCCAGGTGGAACTGAAGACGGCAATGTCGTCCAGGTACGCCACAGCGTACTCCTCCAGTCCCTGAAGCAGGTGGTTGACCATCCGCTGGAAAGTGGCAGGGGCATTCTTCATGCCGAAAGGCATGACCGTGGACTCGTACAGTCCAAAAGGGGTGATAAAGGCGGATTTCTCCTGCGCCTCAGGGCTCAGGGGAATCTGCCAGTATCCCCGGCTTAAATCCATGATGGATATGTACTTGGCATTCGCCAACCGCTCCAGCAGATCCTCGATGCGTGGCATTGGGTGCGCATCAGAGGTAGTGATGGCGTTGAGCCCCTGTAGTCCACGCAGAACCGGGTGGCCGATCCTTTTTTGGCACGAGAACCACAGGTGAGGCCCACGCGCTTTTGGACGGCCGGATCACCCCCAGCTGCAACATCTCATGGATCTCCTGGCGCATAATCTGCTGCACCTACTCAGAGATCTGATAAGGGGTCCGCCGTAACGGGGCGTGATTCCCGTTGTCCACCTCGTGGACTGCCAACTTGGTCCTTCCGGGTCGATTAGTGAACTCGGCCCGGAAGGGTTCCAGAGTGGTCAGCAACTGCAACCGCTGGGAGGCGGTTAGCGAGGCATTTACCTCCATGTCCTCAATGGACCCATTGGCCTGGGCTTGGGCCAGCATGTCCAGGAGGGGATCCTCCTCCCCGTCCTCGGGCAGGTTGCAGACCGGTAGGACGCAGGCTTCACGTTCGTGATGGCCTTCATCATGTTGACGTGAAAGGCCTTGCGCCTACCCCGAGTGTGGTCAAGCGTGACCACGTAGGTGACTGGGTTGAGCCGTTGGTGCACAACGTACGGGCCTTCCCAGGCTGCCTGAAGCTTATCCTTTGGTACAGGGACCAGCACCCACACCTTTTGACCCACCTGGTAGGTCCGCTCCCGGGCGTTCTGGTCGTACCAGTGCTTCTGGTCAGCCTGAGCCTGCGTCATGTTGTCATGCACCAACTGAGTCAAGGTCTGCATCTTGTCGCGGAACCGCATGACATAATCCACGATGGACACTTCTGTGGGGTTTGGCTCATCTTCCCAGGATTTTCTTATCAACCCAAGGGGTCCCCGGACTCGTCTGCCATACAGGAGCTCAAAGGGGGAGAACCCCGTCGGGGCCTACGGGACTTCTCTGTAGGCAAACAGCAGGTGTGGGAGGTACCGCACCCAATCGCGTCCCTGGGTCTCAACCAGCATGCGGAGCATCTGTTTGAGGGTACCGTTAAAGCGTTCACACAAACCATTGGTCTGTGGGTGATACGCACTCGATACCATACGCATCACCTGCATTTTGCTGCAGAGAGCCTTCATTAGGCGAGACATAAATTGGGTCCCTCGATCGGTAAGCATCTCCCTGGGAAATCCTACCCGTGAAAAGATGGTCATCAGTGCATCCGCCACCTTATCTGCCTTAGTTGAGGACAGAGCTACTGCCTCCGGGTACCGGGTAGAGTAGTCTACCACAGTAAGGATGTATTGCTTTCCAGAGCGGCTGGGGACGGCCAGCGGGCACACAATGTCCACCGCGATCCTCTGGAAAGGCTCCTCTATCACTGGCAACGGGATCAGGGAGCCTTAAGAGCAGGCCCCGCCTTCCCCACTCTTTGACAGGTGATACAGGAGCGGCAGTAGTTAGTCACATCTCTCCCAGCACTGGAGTTTCCCGCCTCACCGTAGGGGGTCGCCATTGTCTTCACATGTGCTCTCCTTCTATAGCAGCCATTATGGGGATTCATTCCTTTTGGTGATAACACGGTGGGAATTTGTGTCAGAAACATGAAAGTCACTGTATTGAACCATGCGCCGATGGGCATCGTTCCCGTGGTACTGGTGAACCCGTAACTCCAACAGAGCCCGAGAAATGGAATTCTCGGATTCCCCATGAACTAGCTCAGCCAAGTTTGGACTCATTTGAACTGTCATTTTAAAGTAAGATCATTGATAGGTCTGCCGTTATTCTGCTAGGCTCACAGGACGAGGGATGGGCATTATGATATTTCAGAGCTCAAATCATACACTTCTGTCCCTGGGAGGTGGCCAGAAAAACCAGCCCCTTTTGTGAGGTCAGCAGCCCCAGGTATAAATCCTGTGGTGAGCCCCCCTTTCTCATTCCTTGCTGTGACGTCTTGACTAAGAGATCTGCAAATGAACTATGACGTGTGGCTCCTCCCCCAGCCAGTCTTGCCTGCAACTACCATGTGAGTGATTTTCATCTTTAATCCTATTTTATTTTATAACTGCATTTGTACATAACGATATTGTCTCAGTTTGTTCCATCTTTTTATATTGTATAAGCACTGCCTGTTTTTTAAGGAATAAACCTATAAAATTATTAGTTTGATTCTCCTGCTCTATAAACGAATTTTCACGTGCCTGACGTACTACGTTACTGTTTGGGTTGCTACGGACCCTCTTGATAAATTGTTCCAAGTAAATCGTAGCTGGTGGCAGCTTAAAGGAAGGGGTGTAAAGTGTTAATCTATTGGGTGGCGCTGGCAGTGACGGAGCGGGTTTTATAAGAGTATTGCCCGGCTGCGGCTCGGAGTAATTATAATTCCCTCACTGCAGCGTGCCCAATAGCCAGCACACATCCAAGTGACCCGTCTGGCGACTGATTAACCTAGGTGCAGTTCCCTGACTGACCTGAGGGTAAGGGGGGCGCCAGAGAGCTGCAAGTTCCTAAGTGGAAGTGGGATAATTATAAATCCCTGCAGTTTACTGGGTCGGACGGCAGCAGCCGTCGTGGGTGTGCGCGTTTTCGTCACATTTGCGGCACGGAGGGATCACAAGCCGTGATACCCCGGGCTACCGTGTGGCGGACCGTGTGCACGTTTCATCACAGCGTCATCTACAGATCCCCATAACAGTGCGTCATCCACAGATCCCCCATAACAGTGCATCACCCACAGATCCCCATAACAGTGCGTCATCCACAGATCCCCCATAACAGTGCATCAGCCACAGATCCCTCATAACAGTGCGTCATCTACAGATCCCCATAACAGTGCGTCATCCACAGATCCCCCATAACAGTGCATCACCCACAGATCCCCATAACAGTGCGTCATCCACAGATCCCCCATAACAGTGCGTCATCTACAGATCCCCATAACAGTGCGTCATCCACAGATCCCCCATAACAGTGCATCACCCACAGATCCCCATAACAGTGCGTCATCCACAGATCCCCCATAACAGTGCATCAGCCACAGATCCCTCATAACAGTGCATCATCCACAGATCCCCCATAACAGTGCATCATCCACAATCCCCCATAACAGCACATCATCCCAGATCCCCATAACGTGCATATCACAGATCCCCCCTAACGTGCATATCCACAGATCCCCCATAAAGCACAATCCACAATACCCATAACGCACATCATCCAAGTCCCCCTAACATGATCATCCAAGATCCCCCCTTACAGGCTATCTACAATCCCCATAAAGTGCGTCATCCAAAAGATCCCCCCTAAAGTGCTACCCCAGATCCCCAAAACGGGGGGTCATCCACAATCCCCATAACAGTGCGTCACTACAGATCCCCCTAACATGCGTCTCCACAATCCCCATAACAGTGCATCACCCACGTCCCCATAACAGTGCTCATCCACAGATCCCCATAAAGTGCACAAACCCCCACAGATCCCCATAACATGCTTCCCCCT
>JARQOD010000242.1:0-25609 GCA_033576555.1 Oophaga sylvatica
TTTATGGCACCACACTTAGGCTACCCGTTATGCACCTACACCAGGGCTGTTATGCACTCTACACCAGCTGTTATTGCACTCTACACGGCTGTTTGGCACCTACACCAGGCTGTTATGCACTTACCGGCTGTTTTGCACTTCACAGGCTGTTATGGCACTCTACACAGGTGTTTGGCACTCCACCAGGCTGTTATGGCACTCTACCGGGCTGTTATGTACACGCTTGCACCCAGCTTTGGCACCTCACCAGGCTGTTATGGCACTCTACCAGGCTGTTATGGCACTCTACACCAGCTGTTATGCACTCACCATGTTTGGCTCTCACCAGGCTGTTATGGCTCTACACCAGGGCGTTAGGCACTCTAACCGGCTTTTGCATCTACACCAGGCTGTTAGGCCTTCACCACTGTTTATGCACTACAGGCTGTTATGCACCTCACCAGCTATTGCCTTACACCGGTTTGGACTCTCACACCGTTATGGCACTCTACACCTGGCTGTTAGCACTCTCACGCTTATGCACGGCTTTGCACTCACCAGCTTGTTATGGCCTACTACACGTCTATGGCACTCTACCAGGCTGTTTGGCACTCTCACCAGCTGTTATGCACCTAACCAGGCTGTTATCACCTCTACACCGGCGCTTTTTGCACCTAGCGTTTGTTCTACACCGGCTGTTATGGCCTCTACACCGGCTGTTATGGACTCACACCAGGGCTGTTATGGCACTCACACCGGCTTGCACTCACACAGGCTGTTATGCACTCTACACCAGGCTGTTATGGCACCTACACCAGGCTGTTATGGCACTCTACACCTAGCTGTTATGCACTCTACACGGGCTTTATCGCACTCTACACCGGGTGTTATGGCACTCTACACCGGTGTTATGGCACCTACACCAGGCTGTTATGGCACTCTACACCAGGCTGTTATGGCACCTACACCGGTGTTGGCACTTCACCGGCTGTTATGCACTCACCGGCTGTTATGGCTTACCACCAGCTGTATGCACTCTCACAGGCTGTTTATGGCACTCACACAGGCTTTATGGCACTCTACACAGCTGTTAGGCACTCACAGGCTTTGGCTACACCAGGCTGTTATGGCCTCTACACCAGGGGTTTGGACTCTACACACTGTTATGGCACTCTACCGGTTTTATCTACACCAGGCTGTTATGGCACCTACACCAGCTGTTATGGCACTCTACAGGGCTGTTATGCATCTACACCAGGTGTTATGGCACTCTCACCGGCTTTTGGCATCTACCGTTATGGCACTCTACACCAGGGTTATGGCACTCTACACCGGCTGTTATGGCACTCTCACCGGCTGTTTGCACTCTACACCAGCTGTTATGGCACTCTACACCGGCTTTGCATCTACACCGGCTGTTATCACTGGCTCAGCTGTTATGCACTCACACCAGGTTGCTCTACCCAGGCTGTTATGCTACACCTGTTACACTGTCACAGCTGTTATGGCACTCTACCAGCTGTTATGGCATCTACACCGTTATGGCTTTAGCACCTGTTATGCACCTACAGGCTTTGCACTAGCTGTTATGCACTCTACACCAGGTTGCACTCACACCAGGCTGTATGGCACTCCACCGGGTTATGCTCTACACGCTGTTATGCACTCTACAGCTGTTATGCACTCTACCGCTGTTATGCATCTCCGCAGCACTAGCTGTTATGGCACTCTACACCAGGCTGTATGCCTACACGGTGTATGGCCTCTCACCGGCGTTTGCATCACACAGGTGTTATGGCCACTACCAGGCTGTTATGCATCTACACCGGCTGTTATCCTACACCGGCTGTTAGCACTCTACAGCTGTTTTGCACTCACCGGCGTTATGCACTCACCGTGTTTTCACTCTACCGCTGTTATGGCACTCTACCAGGTGTTTGCACTCTACGGCTGTTATCACCTACACAGGCTGTTAGCACTCTACACCGTGTTTATGCACTCTACACCAGCGTTATGCACTCTAACCAGTGTTAGCACTTACACCAGGCGTTATGGCACTCACAGCTGTTAGCTCACCAGTTTAGCACCTCACCAGGTGTTATGCCACAGCTGTATGGCACTCACACGGTTTGCACTCACCACGTTTTGCACTTACACCAGGCTGTTGACTCAAAGCTGTTATGCCTCTCACCGGCTGTTATGGCACTCTACACCAGGCTGTTATTGGCACTCTAGCACCAGGCTGTTATGGCACTCTACACCAGGCTGTTATGGCACTCTACACCGGCTGTTATGGCACTCTACACCAGCTGTTATGGCACTCTACACCAGGCTGTTATGGCACTCTACACCAGGCTGTTATGGCACTCTACACGGCTGTTATGGCACTCTACACAGCTGTTATGGCACTCTACACCAGGCTGTTATGCACTCTACACCAGGCTGTTATGGCACTCTACACCAGGCTGTTATGGCACTCTACACCAGGCTGTTATGGCACTCTACACCGGCTGTTATGGCACTCTACACCAGCTGTTATGGCACTCTACACCAGGCTGTTATGGCACTCTACACGGCTGTTATGGCACTCTACACCAGGCTGTTATGCACTCTACACGGCTGTTATGGCACTCTACACCAGGCTGTTATGGCACTCTACACGGCTGTTATGGCACTCTCACCAGGCTGTTATGGCACTCTAACGGCGTTATGGCACTCTAACAGGCTGTTATGGCACTCTAACCAGCTGTTATGCACCTCACCAGGCTGTTATGGCACTCTACACCGGCTGTTATGACTCTACACCGCTGTTATGGCACTCTCACCGCTGTTTGCACTGCACCAGGCTGTTATGGCACTCTACACCGCTGTTTGGCACTCTACACCGGCTGTTATGGCACCTACACGGGTGTTATGGCACTCTACACCAGCTGTTATGGCACTCTACACCAGCTGTTATGGCACTCTACACCGGGCTGTTATGGCACTCTACACCAGGCTGTTATGGCACTTACCGGCTGTATGGCACTTACACCAGCTGTTATGGCACTCTACACCGGCTGTTATGGCACTCTACACCGGTGTATGGCACTCTACACCGGCGTTATGATTACACCGGCTGTTATACTCTACACGGCTGTTATGGCACTCTACACCAGGCTGTTATGCACTCTACACGCTGTTATCACTTCACAGGCTGTTATGGCACTCTACAACCGGCTGTTATGGCACTCTACACCAGGCTGTTATGGCACTGTCACCAACTGTTATGGCACTCTACACCAGGCTGTTTTGGCACTCTACACCAGGCTGTTATGGCACTCTACACCAGGTGTTTGGCACTCACACGGCTGTTATGGCACTCTACCAAACGGCTGTTATGGCACTCTACACCAGGCTGTTATGGCACTCTACACCGGCTGTTATGGCACTCTACACCAGGCGTTATGGCACTCTACACCAGGCTGTTATGGCACTCTACACGGCTGTTTTTTTTTTTTTTTTTTTTTTTTTTTTTTTTTTTTTTTTTTTTTTTTTTTTTTTTTTTTTTTTTTTTTTTTTTTTTTTTTTTTTTTTTTTTTTTTTTTTACTCTACACCGGCTGTTATGGCACTCTACACCGGCTGTTATGGCACTCTACACCAGGCTGTTATGGCACTCTACACAGGCTGTTATGGCACTCTACACCAGGCTGTTATGGCCACTCACTACACCAGCTGTTATGCACTCTACACCAGGCCCGTTATTGGCACTCTACACCAGGCTGTTATGGCACTCTACACCAGGCTGTTTATGGCACTCTACACCAGCTGTTATGGCACTCTACACCAGGCTGTTATGGCACTCTACACCAGGCTGTTATGGCACTCTACACCAGGCTGTTATGGCACTCTGCACCAGGCTGTTATGGCACCTTTCACGGCTGTTATGCAACTACACCGGGTTTATGGCACTCTACACCAGGCTGTTATGGCACTCTACACCGGCTGTTATGCACTCTACACCAGGCTGTTATGGCACTCTACACAGGCTGTTATGGCACTCCCACACCAGGCTGTTATGGCACTCTACACCAGGCTGTTATGGCACTCTACACCAGGCTGTTATGCACTCTACACCAGGCTGTTATGGCACTCTACACCAGGCTGTTATGGGACTCTACACCAGGCTGTTATGGCACTCTACACCGGCTGTTATGGCACTCTACACCAGGCTGTTTTGCACTCTACACCAGGCTGTTATGGCACTCTACACCAGGCTGTTATGCACTCTCACCAGGCTGTTATGGCACTCTACACCAGGCTGTTACTTGACAGCTATGCACCTACACGGGCTGTTATATGCACTCTACACCAGGCTGTTATGGCACTCTACACAAGGCTGTTATGGCACTCTACACCAGGCTGTTAGGCACTCTACACCAGGCTGTTATGCACTCTACACCGGCTGTTTGGCATCTAAACGGCTGTTATGGCACTCTACACAGGCTGTTTGCACTCTACACAGGCTGTTATGGCACTCTACACCAGGCTGTTATGCACTCTACACCGGCTGTTATGGCATCTACACCAGGCTGTTATGGCACTCTACACAGCTGTTATGCACTCTACACCAGGCTGTTATGGCACTCTACACGGCTGTTATGGCACTCTACACCAGGCTGTTATGCACTCTACACCAGGCTGTTATGGCACTCTAACACAGGCTGTTATGCACTCTACACCAGGCTGTTATGGCACTCTACACCAGGCTGTTTGGCACTCTCACCAGGCTGTTATGGCACTCTACACCGGCTGTTTGGCACTCTACACAGGCTGTTATGCACTCTACACCGGCTGTTATGCACTCTACACCAGCTGTTATGGCACTCTACACCAGGCTGTTATGCACTCTACACCAGGCTGTTATTGCACTCTACCAGGCTGTTATGCACTCTACACCGGCTGTTATGGCACTCTACACCAGGCTGTTATGGCACTCTACACCAGGCTGTTATGGCACTCTACACCGGCTGTTATGGCACTCTACACCAGGCTGTTATGGCACTCTACACCAGGCTGTTATGGCACTCTACACCGGCTGTTATGGCACTCTGCACCAGGCTGTTATGGCACTCTACACCAGGCTGTTATGGCACTCTACACCAGGCTGTTATGGCACTCTACACCAGGCTGTTATGGCACTCTACACCGGGCTGTTATGGCACTCTACACCAGGCTGTTATGGCACTCTACACCAGGCTGTTATTGCACTCTACACTAGGCTGTTATGGCACTCTACACCAGGCTGTTATTGCACTCTACACCAGGCTGTTATTGCATTCTACATCAGGCTGTTATTTCATTCTACACCAGGCTGTTATTGCACTCAACACCAGGCTGTTATTGCACTCTACATCAGGCTGTTATTGCACTCTACATCAGGCTGTTATTGCACTCTACACCAGGCTGTTATTTCATTCTACACCTGGCTGTTATTGCACTCTACACCAGGCTGTTATTTCATTCTACACCTGGCTGTTATTGCACTATATGCCAGGTTTTTATGGCACTGTACATCAGACTTTTATTTCACTCTACACCAGGCTGTTATGACTCTGTGCACCCGGCACTCAACTTAGCGAAAAGGGTAAATATTTATTGTAGTCCACGGTAGTGAAACGTTTCGGTCCTAAATTTCGGACCTTCATCAGCCACATTAAGTACCGGGAGGGGTAGAAATACCCAATTCAGAGGTAAGCAGTAGATACTGTTGGGATCAGGTAGATCTCTAAAGTAAGGGTTAAAGGTGAGTATCTGGGTGAGAGTTTTAAGTCAGGTCTCCGCTGCATGCCGTGGGAGGGACGCGGTATCCGCCGCTGGTGCACAAGGACCAGCGGCGGATACCGCGTCCCTCCCACGGCATGCAGCGGAGACCTGACTTAAAACTCTCACCCAGATACTCACCTTTAACCCTTACTTTGGAGATCTACCTGATCCCAACAGTATCTACTGCTTACCTCTGAATTGGGTATTTCTACCCCCTTCCGGTACTTAATGTGGCTGATGAAGGTCCGAAATTTAGGACCGAAACGTTTCACTACCGTGGACTACAATAAATATTTACCCTTTTCGCTAAGTTGAGTGCCGAGTTCTCTTCATTATCTTCACGGTGTAGTAACCTACTCTGGCACCTTTCAGGCTGTGCACACGATTTATCTTTATACAATGACTCTGTGCACCAGCCTTTTATGGCACTCTACACCAAGCTATTTTGGCGCTGTGCTCCAGTTTGTTATGGCACTCTACCCCAGGTTCTGAGTAAAATGGCAGCGCAATCCATGATTCAGCATTTATACAGGCCGGGTCACCTATTGTGCCAGCTAATCACAGCCATGCCAATACTTGGCATGGCTATGATGGCTCCAGAAGTGCCCACAGACTAAAAGCTTGTTGATTGCGCTTAAGCCTTTCAACAAACTTTATTCTGCTCTGAACCATAAAACCGGCTTCTGTGAGTCGTGGTTCAGTACCCGACACTGGGATATTACAGTCATGGCCAAAAGTTTTGAGAATGACACAAATATTATATTTTCACATGATCTGCTGCCCTCTGGTTTTTATGTGTGTTTGACAGATGTTTTTATCACAGACAGGAATATAATTGCAAACATATGAGTAACAAAAGCTTATATTGACAGTTAGAATGAGTTAATGCAGCAAGTCAATATTTGCAGTGTTGACCCTTCTTCTTCAGGACCTCTGCAATTCTCCCTGGCATGCTCTCAATCAACTTCTGGACCAAATCCTGACTGATAGCAGTCCATTCTTGCACAATCAATGCTTTCATTTTGTCAGAATTTTTAGGTTTTTGTTAGTCCACCCGTCTCTTGATGATTGACCACAAGTTCTCAATGGGATTAAGATCTGGGGAGTTTCCAGGCCATGGACCCAAAATCTCTATGCTTTGTTCCCTGAGCCATTTAGTTATCACCTTTGCTTTATGGCAAGGTGCTCCATCATGCTGGAAAAGGCATTGTTGATCGCCAAACTGCTCTTGGAGGGTTGGGAGAAGTTCTCTTGGAGGACATTCTGGTACCATTCTTTATTCATGGCTGTGTTTTTAGGCAAGACTGTGAGAGAGCCGATTCCCTTGGCTGAGAAGCAACCCCACACATGAATGGTTTCAGGATGCTTAACAGTTGGCATGAGACAAGACTGGTGGTAGCGCTCACCTTGTCTTCTCCGAATGAGGCGTTTTCCTGATGTCCCAAACAATCGAAAAGGGGATTCATCAGAGAAAATAACTTTACCCCAGTCCTCAGCAGTCCACTGCCTGTACCTTTTGCAGAATATCAGTCTGTCCATGATGTTTTTTCTGGAGAGAAGTGGCTTCTTTGCTGCCCTCCTTGAGACCAGGCCTTGCTCCAAGAGTCTCCGCCTCACAGTGCGTGCAGATGCACTCACACCTGCCTGCTGCCATTCCTGAGCAAGCTCTGCACTGCTGGTAGCCCGATCCCGCAGCTGAAACACTTTTAAGAGACGGTCCTGGCGCTTGCTGGTCTTTCTTGGGCGCCCTGGAGCCTTTTTGGCAACAATGGAACCTCTCTCCTTGAAGTTCTTGATGATGCGATAGATTGTTGACTGAGGTGCAATCTTTCTAGCTGCGATACTCTTCCCTGTTAGGCCATTTTTGTGCATTGCAATGATGACTGCACGTGTTTCTTTAGAGATAACCATGGTTAACAGAAGAGAAACAATGATGCCAAGCACCAGCCTCCTTTTAAAGTGTCCAGTGGTGTCATTCTTACTTAATCATGACAGATTGATCTCCAGCCATGTCCTCATCAACACCCACACCTGTGTTAATGGAGCAATCACTGAAAAGAGGTTAGCTGGTCCTTTTAAGGCAGGGCTGCAATGATGTTGAAATGTGTTTTGGGGGATAAAGTTCATTTTCTAGCCAAATATTGACTTTGCAAGTAATTGCTGTTAAGCTGATCACTCTTTATAACATTCTGGAGTATATGCAAATTGCCATTAGAAAAAGTGAAGCAGTAGATTTTGTAAAAATTAATATTTGTGTCATTCTCAAAACTTTTGGCCATGACTGTACAGTTTGGGTTTGCACATCCCTAATCCTGAAGACTCGTTTAGAGCAACTTTTCACGCACCTTAGTAAATATGACTATGCATTGGTAATGTCACTATCCATATATATCTATATATATTTTTTTTTTAAGCGTTTTAAAAAATTGTTAAAAAAGTTTTCTGGAATTGGAAAAATCATGTCAGAAATTAAAATTTACACGTGCTGTATGTACATTTTTTTTATTTTTTCTTTTTATAAATAAAATAAGATTAGAGAGTTGAGGGAAGAGTCCAATATAATGACCATTAACTGATATCAGTACGTGGTCATGATGTTGATCTCTTCCTTTATTCCTCTATTCTTAATTGATCAAAACAATTTAAGAGATAAAATGGAAAACAACCCTTTGCCATCCGAGTGTAATATCTACATTTCTTTATAGATATTGAAAAAAAGCCAAACGTTCTAATCATAAAATGTCTCAATCTCGTCTATATTTTAAGTAATTGTTGTTTAGAATCATTAAGTCGATAAAATAAATGAGTCAATTATTATCCTGAATGCACAGTCATAGATGGTGACACCTGCGCTGCCCGGAGGGATTGTGTCATCCTGACGTCTAATAATGGGCTGCCTAATTGACTGGCGTATGATGTAAATACATGGAGGCCTCATTAGTGATGATTACATTGCAATTTCTAGAAAAAAAAGAGCAATAAATGAGCAGAAAAAGCCCTGTGCTCCCTATAGAGCTGTGCCACAGGGAGTCCTGCTCCGGGAGAGCAAATATACAACACAAACCTATGGCTACATAATAAAGCAACATGAAATAATGTAAGATGAAATAGGAAAGATAATCGAGGAATAAAATAAAGAATATTTATACTTTTTATACATAGAAAAAGAAAACATAAATATTCTATGATCAACAATACATGTCAGCCCTGGGCAACTCTGCATTTCACAATCCCCAAAAACCTGCCCCCGGGTATGTTTTTTTTTAAATCATTTCGAAGAGCTGTTTTCACCTTGATTGTAAATTAAAATGTCATCTTTTCAAGATGAAATTAATAAAGTATAAGCACGTAAAACCCACTGAAAATGTAAAGAGAAATCTGATCTGAGCAACGTGTGAACCGTGCTGTTTTGTAAAATCAGTTTGATATGTTTGGTCGGAGGTGTGACTTTGTAACATGCCCCACCCATGAGGTGCCATTTATAAAGATGGTATCTTCTGGAAGGGAGATGTGGAGGATTTTAGACCTTCTAATGCACTATGACCAGAGTGTGACAAAATATCTACCTATTTCTTAATCCATGGGTGGCAAATATGATCAGTTTAACAAACCCCGTGCTTCATGTATCAAAGTTGGCCATACTTTTAACAACTCGCCATCCACTATCGTACATATTAATAATTGATAGTGGCCTACAGCTGGGCTGCCCAACCTCTAATACTCTTACATCCACTTTTAACTACGAAAGATGGTCACCAGCCACAAATGTAAAAAATAGTAAAAGCCCCATTTTAAGGCTATAATTCCCTGTGAACTAAGTTTTACAAAGTTGTCATTCCCCAAGTGTCTTCTTATAAAGCACCTATGCACTTAGTGCCTCCTTCTAAAGAAATAGTGGCATGAATGCCCCCTTATAAAGTAGTAATGCCCATAGTGACATTTTTTTTTAAAGCAATAATGCCTAGAGTGCCCTCTTTTAGTGCAATAGTAGCATGAATGCTCCTTTAGACAATACTTACGCTCCGAGTGCCCTTACTAAAGTAATAATGCCCTAAATGTCCCCTTACTAAAGTAATAATACCCTCTTAAAAATATCATTGCGCTGAGTCCCCCTTTTAAAGTAATAATGCCCTGAGTTTGCTCAAATGTCCCCTATTTAACGATAAATTCCCCTTCTAAAGAAAAAGTTACATTAGTGCCCCCTTATAAAGTAGTAACGACTAAGTTAATAATAGCATGAAGAAGTAATGCCACAAGTATTTAAAGTATTAGTGGCATGAGTTTCCCCATATTAAGTAGTGGTATCCTGAGCGCCCCCATTTTAATGTACACAATTATAGGTATGAGTTTCCCCTTATAAAGTAGTAATGGCCCAAATACCCAATTGGAAAGTAATGATGTCATGAGTGCACCCTTTAAAAGAAGTAATTCCCCGATTACCGCCCCCAAAAATAATTGCTACTTTAAAAAGTAATAAGGGCCCTATAGTTCCCCCCAACAATGAATAATTCCCCTGGTGCCACTTCATCACCCAATAATGCTCCAGGTGCACCGTTAATTAATATGTCCCCAAGTCACCCCCCAATAAATGTAATAATGTATGAAGATGCTGTGGTATCATTGGGCCAACTACATCAGAATGCTGACAAACTATTTGTGCCCTCACCCCTCATGTCCATTGGGCCGATGGTGACTTTGGACCATGGTCCTTTGTTCTACCTTAGATGTAAATTGCATTTGTGTCCTGTGGATGCCTATACAGTTGAGATTGGATCTCATGTGAGCAGACGGCCTCAGGATGGGTCCCCTAGTCTATTACATCCCTTCCCTTAGGGGGTCTTAACAAATAGTGGTATATTTCCCCATCGTGTCCATTAGATCTTTGAATGAAATATTTTTAATTTCACTGTTATTCCTGTTCTTACATAATTTGGAGTAAATTACATTTTTTTTTAACGTTTTCTGTTTTTCTTCAGTGATCCCTTTATTATCAGAAATATTTTTTAAAAACTCCTAATTTTAATCCATTTTTCCCCTTTCTGGATCTTCTGCTGATGTGGGGACAACCTCGATGTTACTAAATTATTCTATTGAAATAGTAATCTTTATAGCGTGGAACGTAAAGGACCTAAGGGATTAGAAAAACTTGGCTGCTTTCTTCTAAACCAGGACACGGCCATATCCACTCCTATGAAGCATGGTTACAACAACCGACAAATCCATGGAGCAGACGGGCAATGTTTCCGGAAGAAAGCAGCCATGTTTTTCTTTTCTGTATTCGGCCTTTCTCTCTTTTGGCTCAGTTGTTTTATAGATCAGCAGCGATGAGTGGGTCTATTCTCGAGGTTTGTAAAACATTCCAATTTTTCTGAATCCAAATTTTTGTTGCGATTCCAATATAATGGCGGCCGTGAAAAAAAGGGCCTGGAAATGGATGGAAGAAACTAAAATAAAACGCATCTCGCAGCTCAACAACGTCTTAACCACTGTCCCTTCCTACACCTCCATCTGTTTGTCACGTCGCCGTTGGATTCAGTGGCTGGTGTTCCTGCCTCGGCCGCTGGGAGGCGCCGGACTCCTTTGGCTGGTGGTGCCGGTGATAGGAGAGCGGTATCCTCATATGGTTTCGCTCCATGGACGCCGGCCTCTGTCGCTGGGCATCGCCATGTTTCGCCTGTGGGTAATGTTGGCGACAGAGAAGGGGTCCCTGCACAGGCGTCTGGTGGGCGTAGGCTTCGCTCTGCTGTCAGAGGTGAAGTGGTTGGTGTCAGTCATGCATCACCATCTGGCCTGGTTCTGGGGGCGGTCCAGATGAGGTCATCAGACTGTGAGCCTGTGAGAGGTAGCCATGCCCTTCAAATGCCTTGGAGCCTGGCTTTTAGGCCGCCAGATATAGTCTTGGTTTCTCCAGTGTGCTAGTTTGTTTTTGCTATTGTATCTCTGACCTTTGCCTGGATTTCTGACTGTTCTACTGCCTGCCGATATTGTACCTTTGCTGCCCGCCTGATTTTGACTTTAACTTTAGCCTGGATTTCTGACTCTTCTACTGCCTGCCTATTTTGTACCTTTGCTCCCTCCTGGTTTTGACCTTTGGACTTCTGACTACGCATTTGGTCTCGCTTTTTATTCCCGTCCTAGCGTCCTTCCTACTCCGGTCCATTGCTCTCATAGGCAGCTACCCCCTGGGCTTCTCTGTAATTCCAGATCCCTGTATAGGGGTAAAGGGTCTCGGGGTTTCTCGGGGTGCTGTCTTACCTGCAGTCCAGACCTGCAGTGGGCGGACGTCACACTGTTCCACCGAAAAGCTCCCCCCAGCTTCTTCTGAGCCCGATGCCTACTCATTATGATGTCAGTATCCTAAAAAACCCTAGTATAGAGAGAAGAAGAAATAGGATGTTGCATCTCATGGAGAAGTTACAAAGTTCCTTTATCTCCATTCTTATCTTACAAAAGAAAAATTCACAAAAAGAAAAACAGGAATCAGCTAATTGACTCTTAAACGGAATGACTTTATTACCTTAGGAAAAATTACCCAAAAATTCCATGTTTTCAGCCATAAGAGATGACTTAATTTCTTCTATATGTTTCATTAATTATTCGTTGTTATTAAGTGCATAAAATACATGAGTAAGGCAACAGTTATCCTCAGTGAACAGTCGGAGACACCTGCGCTGCCCTCGGGGACTTGGGTTATACTGTATCCTTCTGCAATCTAATAATACGCTGCCTAATTGACTGACAGATGATGTAAATACATGGAGGCCTCATTAATGACGATCACATTGCAACGGTTCAGAAATAAGAGCAATAGATGAGCTGAAAATGCCCTGCGCTCCCTATAGACCTGTGCCGCGGGGAGCCCGGCCCAGGAAGGCAAATATACAACATAAACCTACAGCTACATAATAGCACTACATAAAATGATGTCATTATACCTGATTACACACAGAGCACAGGGACTGGGGTCATTTATGGGCATAGAATAACAAATAGTGTTTCTATATACAGACTGAAATGTTCTATGAAAAACAAGTTATTTTATAAAACAGTAAAATATCTAAAAATACTGATTGGGAAATATGGGAAAATAATGCCGGGAGCAGATGCACAGTAGTGTCCCTTGGTTGGAGGTTTTAGAAGACGCTTCTCATCAGCCCAGTCCACGAAATAGCTGCACGTAGGGTGAAAGTAATAACGCTCATAGTAACGCACTAGAGAATGCCCAAACAGGTAGTGAAGGTGGTAAAAAGAGAAGGACACCTAAGCATCATTTATACATTCGAGAGCAAATTGTCCTTAAATTTTACAAGAAACTCAGATTCATCAAATTTGTTGTGATTTGGTTCAGAATTCAGATGTCGCTAGAAAAACGGTTCATCATTGCCCGTGCATTTTGTTGCATTATACATGACCTTCAATGGGTTAATAAAAAACACATTTGGCTTTTTTTTAACCTTGAAAAGGCATCAGTCCGGTTACCGAGACGCGTTGGTTAATAAAAACCTTATATCATACCATCTAGGATTCTTCTTTTCTCCAATCTCAGGTACCATGACTTCACTAAAATCAAAATAAAACGTAAACTCACATTTCCTTGTCCCTTCCTGCACCTGTCCCACTGCCGGGTTTACTCCAGTCCACTCTCTTGTCTTCTTTCTTCTAACTCCTGTTTGTTGACTTCTTTCTTCTACTTCCTGTCTTCTCTTTGCTGATTTTTTTTCTTCTTTCTTTTAACTTTTTTAAATCTCTATTTCCTGACTCCTATCTTCTGCCTTCTATCTTCTTTCTCCTACGCCTGTCTTCCATTTTCTGCTTTTTTTCTTTTTTATTCTGCAATCTTTTTATAACCCTCTATCTCTTGACTTCTATCTTCTAACTTCTGCCTTCTATCATCTTCTTCTATCTCTGCCTTCTATCTTCTTCTTCTATCTTGGTCTTCTAGCTTCTTTCTTCTATCTTGGTCTTCATATTACTGTTAAGGAAATTCACTGCAGTCAAAACATTGAACTCTTAGCAGTTGGCCTCAGGCCCTACTATTTACCTAGAGAATTTTCCATTTGCATTACAGTAGTCCTGTATATCCCTCCATCCGCAAACCAAGAGGCGGCTGGGGAAGTATTGTCAGGGGTGTTATACCGCATTCAAACAAAGCACCCAAACTCGTTAACTGTAATCTCTGGGGACTTTAACAGAGCGATGATCTCAAAGGCTCTTGCAAAGTTCTATCAATATGTAAAATGTGCCACAAGAGACAGCAGTATATTGGATCTCAACAATGTGAATGTTAAAGATGCCTATTCATCGTCTGCATTACCCCCTCTGGGGAAATCAGACCACAACCTCATACTATTGTCTCCATCATACCAACCTGTTGTCAGTAAACAGCCAGCCACAATAAAAGTAATTAGGAAGTGGACTCCAGCGGCTGAAGAGGCTCTACGAGACTGTTTTGACCTCACAGACTGGGAGGTGATATGCGACAGGGGAGAGCATGATGATGTAAATTATATTGTCGGCGAGTAACGGATTATATACATTTTTGTACTCACACTGTTGTACCAGCTAAAAAGATTCGATGTTATGCAAATAACAAGCCTTGGATTACAAAAGAATTGAAACACTTACTAAACAAGAAAAAACTGGCATTTAAAATGAAGGATACTAAGAAACTGAAATTGATACAAAGGTACTTAAAGAGGAAAATTAAGAATGCCCGTGAGGCGCTCCGAATTAAATTAGAAAATAAATTGTCACAGAACAATTCCATGGAGGTGTGGTCGGGCATGAAGCAGCTAACTGGGTTTAAGGCAAAGTCGGAGCATGGGGAAGTGGATCTGCCCTGGGCTAATGAATAATGAGTTTTTCAACAGATTCACCAACACAAGCACAGTGTCATCAGAAATGGGGGATGGATCCGGGAAAAGATCTGCAGCATTGACATTGGGGGATAAGCTGCCTGCTTTCACTGTCTCCCAAAGCGACGTGAGAAGACAGTTTAGCAGACTTGTTATTGGCAAAGCAGCTAGGCCTGATGGCCTCAGCCCACGTGTCCTCAGAGCATGTGCAAACCAACTGTGTACTGTCTTCCAGCACCTGTTTAACTGGAGCCTTCAATCACAGGGGGTACCAGAACTGTGGAAGACCACCTGCCTGATGCCGGTTCCTAAGACCACTTTTCCAACTTCCCTACACGACTATCGTCCAGTGGCCTTAACATCGCATGCTATGAAGTCCTTGGAGAGAATAATACTCGCCTACTTGTGCCCGAGGGTGAGGGCCTACACTGACCCCCTGCAGTTTGCGTACCAGCGGAGATTGGGGGTGGATGATGCTGTAGCGTCTCTGCTACATACAATGCATTCGTTCTTGGACAATGATGGAACTGCAGTGCGCGCCATGTTCTTTGACTTCTCTAGTGCTTTCAATACCCTCAGCTGCTCTTACTACGTAATAAGTTGACTGATATGCTGGTGGATGAGGAGATGGTGAACTGGATAAGTGACTACCTGACATACAGGTCGCAGTTTGTAAGGATGGGGGAGGTGGTATCTGCCAGTGTACGGAGCAGTGTTGGAGCCCCTCAGGGTACAGTGCTGTCACCCTTCCTCTTCTCATTGTATACAGCTGACTTTCAGTATAAATCTGATTTTTGTCACCTCCAATAATTCTCAGATGGCTCCGTGATTGTAGGGGGCATTGTGGGGGGCCGTGGGGAGGAGGAATATAGAAGAGTGGTTTCTGACTTTGTGGATTGGTGTCAGACTAACTGTCTAGAACTAAATGTAAAGAAATCCAAGGAGATGGTGGTGAGTTATAGAAGGAAAAAGGAGGATTACTTACAGATCACCATTTCTGGCCAGGAGGTTGGATTGTTGAGAGCTACAAATATTTGGGGGTTTACCTTGACAGTAAACTCGATTGGAGGTGTCATACAGAAAAGATTTACAAGAAGGGAATGAGCAGACTGTACTTTCTGCGGAAGCTCAGGTCATTCAATGTGTGCAGTAAAATGCTGGAGATGTTCTACCAGTCCGTTGTAGCAAGCGCCATCTTTTTTGCTATCATTTGCTGGGGCAGTAGTGTGCGAGTAGATGACGCTAATAAGCCCAACAAACTTATCAAGAAGGCAAGTGCAGCTGTTGGCCTCCATCTTGACTCTTTTGAGGAGGTATTGGAGGATAGAATTCAGAAGAAGTGTAGGGCTATAATGAACAATAATACACACCCCCTATACGAGCTGTTCTTGAAGCAGAAGAGCACATTCAGCAGCCGTCTAATCCTACTAAGGTGCAAGAAGGAGAAATTCAGGAAATTGTTTGTACCTACTGCTATGGGGATGTATAATAATTTCCTAATGGTGGTAGAAAATAATGACTGATGGCTGGTGTACTAATGTCAATTAACATTGTCTTATATACACCTGAACTACACACTTTTATTTATTATGTAATGTTGGTATACCTGTGCAAGATTTGTGTCCTAATATTTTATGTACTGCTGTTTGTATTGCTGCTGTAATACTGTAATTTCCCCCTGGGATCAATAAAGTGTATCGTATCGTATCTTCTTTCTTCTATCTTGATCTTCTATCTTCTTTCTTCTATCTTGGTCTTCCATCGTCTTCTTCTATCTTGGTCTTCTATTTTCTTTCTTCTATCTTGGTCTTCCATCTTATTCTTCTATCTTGGTCTTCTATCTTCTTTCTTCTTTCTTGGTCTTCCATCTTATTCTTCTATCTTGGTCTTCTATCTTCTTTCTTCTATCTTGGTCTTCCATCGTCTTCTTCTATCTTGGTCTTCTATCTTCTTTCTTCTATCTTGGTCTTCCATCGTCTTCTTCTATCTTGGTCTTCTATCTTCTTTCTTCTATCTTGGTCTTCTATCTTCTTTCTTCTATCTTGGTCTTCTATCTTCTTCTTCTATCTTGGCCTTCTATCTTCTTTCTTCTATTTCCTGTCCTCTATCTTTTTTTGTTAATCTTCAATCTTTCTTTGATCACCATCTTCTGCGTTCTATCTTTCCTTTGATCTTTCATTCACTGAGCATCACACCATCAACTTGGGGGTTGAGGCACTTCAGTGATGACATCATGTCCTCACAAGGAGGATGAACCTAGTGGACAGAAGTCTCAGCTGATAGGCAGATAGGTGACAATGGTTTGAAGAGCCAATCAGAGGCCCGGAAGGACAGGCACGAGAAGGCCTACATTGAGTAGGGTTCTAGGATCCATACTTACCTTGTGGCAGTTAAAATCAACAACCACAGCAGGTTCTAATTTAATTTTTGATGGAGTCATTCCCTGATTGAGGACAAGTCTACTTTATAACTATTATTTATTGCTCTTTTCATTTAGAATGTGAAATACAATCCTTAATTATCTTCTATGAATTTATTCATATTTTGATCCTACAATCTCATATCCTTAATATGCACAGATATACTTTTGTAAACTTTTTTTATTGCAAATTCCTGTAAGTGTAAAGTTTATTATTTAACGAGCAGAAATTAATGTTTGTATCATCATTTGTAAGTGACTCCTTCCCCATTGTACAGGGTCAGACACCTGTCGTCGGCCTCCCGGGGGAGGTGGATCATACAGTATCAGCGGGAACATACAAACTATCTGATGGGCTCTCCGGAGACATCGTTACGTTACAGACTCATTATCGGATGTCACTCTGTAAAGCTCCGATCTTTATGTTAACAGAAAATGGCAACCGTCCCTCAGAGAGAGGCGCAAATGAGAATCCCAGAAGAAACAGGCAACGAACACATCACAACTAATATCTAATGTAATACACAATTCACGGCTGCTATACTTTCACCTTTATGGAAAATGTTCTCATTAACGATAAGAAGAAAAAATATTCAATCTAGAAAATAAACAAAATAAATAATAATATGAAAAAATAAAGGTTTTTTTTTCTCACAGTAAATTGTAAGTGATAACCATGGACTTTCCTCCTAAACCAGAGCCACATATCTGCCCTTTAAAGGAGTTTTTCATGACCGGGTAGTCCTTTTAAACTGCTATAATGTACCAGATAAAATAAAAACACATAGTGACCTTCTGGTCTGGTGCCTCTGAATGGACGCAGTAGTCTCATGACATAAAAGTATCAGGGGACCATGGGGAGACACAGCGCTGATATTGCTGGCATGGCTCAGGTCCGGGAAGTCAGAGTGCATTTTTTTTTTGTCATTTTACTTGGGGCACTTTTGCACTTAAGAAGGAGTTATCCAGGAGTCAACAACCCACTTAAGGACTGGGCAATTCTAATAAATACTTCCAAACATTAGTAATACAGTTATAAAATAACAAATATCACAATACTTTTATTGAACAAGTCTGTGATGCCAAAACCACATACAGGGAATAAATGCTGCCATACAGTGACCATGTATTACTACCACATTGTGTCTGAGTATTATCACCATCCTGTAACTGAACAAAATCCACTGTGCCATCACCAATATTACAATAATACCACATATAAAGGACAAATGCCACTACTCCATGACCGTCCCACATAATACCACCACAGAGTAACTGAATAATACCACCATATTGATCATACCACAGAACTAACACTAATATTACCACCGGTGACATTATACACAGGAGTGCTGTAGATCATATAGTGTATATGATAAACCAAGTGACTTACCAGCTTTGTGTCCAATTGAAGTCTTTCATTTTATCTTTTGTTCTTCAACCGGCCCTGACCGCTATGACAACTTCCTGCCAGGACTAGTCTGATGTAACACACAGACATCTATGTCTGATCACTTATACAGCGCCCTCCACAATTTTTTTCCCCCGCTTCTACACTGTATCAGATGAAGATCACATGTACCATAGTACCACCCTGGTGCCCACACAGGAACAGTAATGTTTTTTTGTTTTCCCCATAGTGACAGAATCCACAAAAATAAAGCAGAAATCTGTAGCCTACATACAGTATTTATGCTTATGTCCCCTTTTGTGGCCCCTGCGCAATACTAAAATTCCTTTTTGTGGCCCCATTCAGTAGTGATGTCCATCTTTGTGCTCGAATACAACAGTAATGTCCTCTACACAGTGGCAGCAATGTAATAGTAGCATACATTAATTCCCAGTGTCCGTCTTTTATGCCATGATACAGCTGGCAGATCCCACATTGTGGCTCTATAAATTAATAATAATATATAATGTACAATGGGGATTATTATTAAAGGGGTGATCTGAACATTAATATTGATTTTCATCCTAAATGCCTATCTACTTATTTTAATAATATAATTGTTTTTCTAATATGGTTTAATTACAAATTATCCACCCTTCCCTCTGTAATGTAAATGCTCCTGTGAGGCTGAGTAACTAGTATAAATTACAGTATCACTCACTACACTTACAGGGTTAAAACTGGACAAGCAGCAGAAGGAAAAAGCAGCTCACTGAGTCTCCATGCTCCCTACTGTGCTGAAAGCACATGAGTAGGAAAGTAACAGGGTCAGGAGTGTCATCTATAGAAATCCTAAAATTCAACATCGACCCTTTAAATAGCATTGCCACATGACGTAACATAAGAAGTCAAACAGACGCTCCATTTGCCGACATGTTTCAGAGTTTTTGCCACTCATCAGAGCAAAGACAGAACACTGGTTGTCTATAAGCAATTTCTTTTTGGAGATGTGTTGCTGTCATTAATTTCTAAATTAGTTTTTTTTTTCAAATGAAATGTCCACATTCAAGTTACAAATAATCTATGACTTGCTTTCTGTCGTGACTAAAATATGGAAATGTCCAAATCATTGCCTTCTATGCATCTTACACAGGGTCCCATCTACCCTGGGGCACTAAAATTAGTGATAATTACTAGAGATGAGCAAATTTGTTAAGATTTGGCCCCGAATCTGATTTTGACATATTCGTGCCATATTTGAACAATATTTGGGCCGAATGTTTGTCTTCTGTTCGGTTCTGAACATATTTGGTGATTTTTACTCCCATTGACTCTAATGACATTCGGCAGTGTTCGAGGAATATTGAATAAACAATATTATAATCCGATCATATTCGGAACCGAATCCGAACAAATTCGCTCATCTCTAATAATTACCACTCCGATATTAGTCCAATATTTTCAGTTTTCTAAAGCTGAGGTGTGTCTTGTAATAAGGAACCAATTTACAAATTCTGAAGAATCAGAGCATGAGCTGTTATGATCCCGCCACTCGCTGTGTCCTTAGAGGCACTGTGAGTGACAGCTCAGTCACACTATGGATAGAAGGGCATGTCAGACTGTCAGTGCTGTGAGTGACAGCTCAGTCACACTATGGATAGAAGGGCATGTCAGACTGTCAGTGCTGTGAGTGACAGCTCAGTCACACTATGGATAGAAGGGGCATGTCAGACTGTCAGTGCTGTGAGTGACAGCTCAGTCACACTATGGATAGCAGGAGCATGTCAGACTGTCAGTGCTGTGAGTGACAGCTCAGTCACACTATGGATAGAGGGCATGTCGACTGATCTGTAGTGAGCTCAGTCAGGATAGAGATCAGACTCAGTCAGACATAAATGGATAGCAGGGCATGTCAGACTGTCAGTGCTGTGAGTGACAGCTCAGTCACACTATGGATAGCAGGGCATGTCAGACTGTCAGTGCTGTGAGTGACAGCTCAGTCACACTATGGATAGAAGGGGCATGTCAGACTGTCAGTGCTGTGAGTGACAGATCAGTCACACTATGGATAGAGGGGCATGTCAGACTGTCAGTGCTGTGAGTGACAGATCAGTCACACTATGGATAGCAGGAGCATGTCAGACTGTCAGTGCTGTGAGTGACAGCTCAGTCACACTATGGATAGCAGGGCATGTCAGACTGTCAGTGCTGTGAGTGACAGCTCAGTCACACTATGGATAGAAGGGGCATGTCAGACTGTCAGTGCTGTGAGTGACAGCTCAGTCACACTATGGATAGAAGGGGCATGTCAGACTGTCAGTGCTGTGAGTGACAGCTCAGTCACACTATGGATAGAAGGGGCATGTCAGACTGTCAGTGCTGTGAGTGACAGCTCAGTCACACTATGGATAGAAGGGGCATGTCAGACTGTCAGTGCTGTGAGTGACAGCTCAGTCACATATGGATAGCAGGGGCATGTCAGACTGTCAGTGCTGTGAGTGACAGCTCAGTCACACTATGGATAGCAGGGCATGTCAGACTGTCAGTGCTGTGAGTGAGCTCAGTCACACTATGGATAGCAGGAGCTGTCAGACTGTCAGTGCTGTGAGTGACAGCTCAGTCACACTATGGATAGCAGGGCATGTCAGACTGTCAGTGCTGTGAGTGACAGCTCAGTCACACTATGGATAGCAGGAGCATGTCAGACTGTCAGTGCTGTGAGTGACAGACATCACACAGGATAGAGGAGCAGTGTGGCCCCTGGGGGCCCCAGCCCCAAGATGTTGCATCGCCCCCAGCCGTGGACCCCTACTCTGGGTAAGGGGAAGCCCCCATTGACTCCATCCCGCATCCACCACATCATGCCAGGCTGAGATCAGGCTGGTTAGTAAAGGGGTAGATTTGGGGGGTGGAGTCAGTTGCAGCATTAGGTGCACGTGTTGATTAGAGTTTCAGTTTGGAGACAGGCAGGCGTAAAGGGGTACGGGCCTGGCCTGCGTTTCCCCGGGGGTTTTACCCCGGGACCCTTGCTGAAGAGAAAGAAAGAGGCCCGGGGCAATACAGCAGACTGGCCCGATCCTGGGGCGGGGGCCCAGGCAAACATCGGGAAACGGATCCAGATAGGGGGTCATTTCATCCCATAGAACACCGCGTCTAGGGGACTCTTAAGACCCATTCTACCTAACCCACCCGGAGGCAGCCTAGAGGTCAATTCCAGGATTCTGGCCGGTGGCTTCGGAACCCTTCCCCGGTAACTGAAGGAACAAAACTCCCTTGTTGGGGGCTCTGTGGTAGGGAGTTGCAGAGAAGGAGTAAGGAGTGTAGCCAAGAACCCGGGAAAGGGAAAACAAAAGGGATTTTGGGAAAGTGTACCAATTTCCCTGGGGTTCTGGACTACTCATGGAAGAACCAGTGCCCGGGGAATCTGTACTGCGCATAAGACGTGAGAAAAACCCTTGAACTGCACAAGAACTTTTTCCTGCATTTTTACTCGTCGCACATCCACTCTGCTACATCTCCCCGCCCATTGCTTTCCCCTTTCTTTACCCCCCTGGGGGACACAGTCTCCCTGGGGCTTTAACCACCTGCACAACACCATCCCTCCCGGGACTGACAGCAGGCGGTCACCTGACCGGTACTTTAAGGTGGGTCACGACAAAACTACACAACTTTAATCTCCCGTAAAAATCCTTTAGTGGCCCAGGGCCACGGGCCGAGCTGTGCTTCCCCGTGAATTCCCCATAGAAATCAACGGGGTCGGTGCCGAGTACCCCCGGCCTGGCGGAGACTCACTTTGGGCCGAACAGGATTCTGAAGCTGCTATAAGCGAGTCCCGTGTGCCTAATTGGACTGTTTTTGTGCTAAAGAGATCGCCTCTTTGGACTTTTCCCCATTTTTTACCCCCTTTTGCCGCCCATATTTTGCCCCCAGGCGCGGGTGAAGAAGGAGGGCGTGCGTTCGTGGGTGCGCTCATTTGAGGGGTGAAAGAAATCCCCGCCTCCCTAAGTGTTACTGCACAAACCCAACATCCCCCATCAGAAGGGAAAAACCGCCCCCCTTTTCCCAAATGGAGTAAAGGGAGGAAAAAAAAACCCCCCCCCTTAAAAGGAGCGGGCCCCCCCTGAAAAAAAAGATCTCCCCCCAAACCTCCTTGCTTCGGGAAGAGTCGCCCCCTTTTCCGACCCGCGGGCCGCCGACAAGGGGAACGTAGGGAGCAGAGTGGGAACCTGAAGCTGCGGTTTGCACACCCCGATCATCCGCCTACTGTAACCCCGGGTGCCCAGGTCTCCCGGGAAGCGTGCCCGGTCCAGACCCTTTTGCTGCCTTCCCGCCCCCCGCGGGGGAGTCCGGGGAGGGCGGTGCGTCATGCCGTCTGCAGCACCCCCGGGTCTGCTGCCTGTTTTCCCGGAGGAACCCGGCCCCCTGTGCGCAAGACCCAAATGACGGTCCACAACCTGGATCTGAGGGCCCGGTCCCCAGCAGTTCCCCTTGCTCTGGAGGTGCTACAAGAGGACTATGACCAGGCCGGGGGTGGGAGACCCCCAGCGCGCGGGGCAACGGATGCACAAGGAAAAATAGTGCATGAAACACCGGGGGAGGAAACTATATGGACTTTCCCGGGAAAGGGGGTACCGGGGCCCCGGTGCCCACCTCAATAGAAATGAATCCTTAACCCCGGGCAGGGTCCACATTAAATATAAAAGGGTTTTTGTGTGATTTCATTTTTTGATCAATAGAAAATTTTTCATGTCTTCCCAATATGTTTTCATGTTGAACTGTGTGGCTGAGGACTCGCCCGCCCAAAAACTGTCCTTGTAATAGTTTGCACTTCGGTGCCCCATCTTGGGTTTAAATTTAAAACCCAGAAATTTAAAACCCGTTTGTGTGGCCCCAAGGGAGGATGCTGGAAAAGTCGTTATGCTTCAGCCACCCAAAACCCCCGTTGGGTTTTGGGGGGTGGTCCTCCCCAAGTATATGTTTACTTGAACGTGAAAAAATATTAAAAGTGTTTTTTTGCAACGTTTAAATGAAGGCCTCCCAAAAAAGGGGTATGCGTTGAAAATGTTTATGTTTTGCAAAGAATTTATAAAAAAATTTTTTTATTTTTCTTATGTAACATCTTTACCTATTACAGCCGGGGTGCGTGTTTAAACCCGGGGAATGGGCCCCCTGGGGCCCGTCGCCCAGAGATGTTGCATCGCACCCAGCGGTGTGACCCTGACTCCGGGTAAGGGGGGAAGCCCCCCCAATTACTCCATCACAAAAAACCCATCTCCCCGGCTGAGCATCAGGCTGGTTAAAAAAGGTTTTGTAGATTGGGGGGGTGGAGTCATTTGCGCATTGGGCTGCAGCGGTTAGTTTAGAGTTTCAGTTGGAGAAGGCAGGCAGTAAAGTGGGTATGGCCCGGCCGCATTTCCCGGGTTTACCCCGGGGCCTTCTGAAAAGAAAGAAAGAGGTACAGGGCAATACACACTGGGCGTGCCCGACCCGGGAGCAGGAGGACCCGGCAAAAATCGGGAAATGGTTCCGACTGTGGGCAGTTCATCGCCACTAGTAAAACGTCTAGTGGGGGCTCTTCAAGAGCCCCGCTCCCTAATCTCATCCCCGGGGGCAGCCTGAGGTCGTACATCCCGGGTTCTGGCCCTGTGCTTCGGCAAAAACCGTCAGACGGTAACTGAAAAAACCTAAATTACTGTTGTCTGAGGGCTCGTGGTAGGGGTCAGTAAGGAGTAAGGAGTGTAACAAAAGCCCCAAAAGGAAAATAAAGGGAGTCTTTGGAATGTGCCAATTTCCTGGGGTTACTGGACTACTCACTGGAAGAACAAGTGCCGGCTGGAAATTTTACTGGATAACAACTGTGAGTAAAAAACCCTTTAAACTGCACAAAACTGTTTCCTGCATTTTTCTCCTGCACACTCCACTTGCTAATTCCCCTGCACCATTGCTTTTTCCCCTTTATTACCTGCCATGGGGGACACAGTCTCACCCGTAGGAATTTACACCCAAACGCCCCCACCCCTCCCTCCAGAGGCCCCGACCACGCTGGTCACCCTGACCAGTACTAAGGGGGGTCCCACAAAATAACGGAACATTTAATCCCCTGTAAATATCCCCTTTTATGAGCCCCAGGGCCCGGCCCCAGCTGTGCACCCGTAATTCCCCCAAAAGAATCAACGGGCTCGGGGCCCAGTACCCCCGGCCCGGCGGACGACCACATGCGATGTCAGTGCGTGAGTGAAACTCGTCACACTATGGATAGCAGGAGCATGTCAGGGCTGTCAGTGCTGTGAGGACAGGTCACACACTATTGAAGCAGGGCAGTCAACGTCAGTGCGTGATGAGAGATTGCACATATGGTGCAGGGCATGCAATGTCAGTGTTTTGAGTGAGAGATCATCACCTAGGATAGCAGGGCATTCGACTGTCAGTGCTGTGAGTACAGCTCAGTCACACAAAGGATAGCAGGGCATGTCAGACGTCAGTCTGGAGTGACAGCTCAGTCCACTAGGATAGCAGGGGATTTCAGACTGTTAGTGCTGTGATGACAGTCATTAAAACCCATGGTTGCAGGAGCAGTTAAGACTGTCAGTGCTGTGAGTGCGCTCAGCCACATTGGATAGCAGGGGCATGTCGACATCAGTGCTGTGATGGAAGATCAGCACACTATGGATAAAGGGGGGCATGTCAGTGTCAGTGTTTTTGATGAGAATCGTCACACATGGTAGCAGGGGCAAATAACGTCATGCTGTGAGTGACAGCTCAGCCCATATGGACGCAGAGCATGTCGATGTCAAAATTGTGAGGACAGCTCAGCCCACTATCATAGGAGTGTGAGACATTACTACCTTTTTCGCTTTTGTATAGCTGAGCTTCCCTTCCCCCTCCCAGTAAGTAAGGTCATGAACCTGAGTACCCGTGCTGGGGTTTCCCCCCTCACCCGGGGGCCCTATTGTCTGCACATTTGCTTTTTCTCCCCCAGCACCATTATAGGGATTCACCTTTTTTCTTTTAACCGGGGGGGGTTGCGTCAGAAAAACAAAAGTCCCCGTTTTTTAACCCTGCGCCGACAGCTCGCCCCTGGTACTGGGACCCGTAAATAACAGAAAACCAAAACAGATTCTGCTTGCCCATCCACCCAGGACTCTGCGTTTAGATTAAAT